>JPJZ01001019.1:0-36807 GCA_000750815.1 Pseudogymnoascus sp. VKM F-4516 (FW-969) | reverse complement strand
ATTCCCCCGTTCACACTCCCCCCTCACCCTCACAATATCATCCGCCACATCCCCCGCGCTCCCATCATCAACCGCGACTTCAAACTCGTCAAGCATAACCTGCACCAGCATGGCTTCTACATCCTCCTCGTCCACCTCCGCGCTCGAGGTCACGTACTCGCTGATCGCGCCGCCGAACCAGTCGCGCTTGTCGGAGGAGGAGGGGCCGCCCCAGTTGTTTTGCACGGCGAGGGTGAGGGCGGGCCAGAGGGCGAGGGAGAGGGAGATTCCGAGGTCGAGTTGGGCGGATTTTTGCTCTGGAGGGGGGGTTAGTGCGGGGTCCTTTTTTGGTGGTGGGGAAGGGGGGAAGCGTACCTGCGGTGGGTTCACCTGAGGAGGAGGGTTGGGGAGCCATCTTGGGAAAGTGATGGGCTCGGTGGCTTGAGGTAGGGCGTGTATAGTGGAAGTATAAAGGTATATACGATATGCGCTGCCTGCACTTGCGTTGCTGCTTGCTAGGTATCTGCGAAATTTCAAAATATTCAAGATTACCTAATCACCATCTCTCGCACGTGCCGCCCGCCAAAAAAGTCTAAAACTTTGTCTTGGGCCTGGTTTCGTTAGGATGTGGGGCACGGACCAGGGGCGGATACCGAGATGTATGACGTCGACGGTCCTGGTTTCGGGGTATCGGGTTCCTTGTCCTGGGGGATCGGCATGGTGAAAAGTGTCTGACACCAGAAGAACTGGGTAATCTTTCGAGTCTCGGGTTCGGATGGATCGATTGCGGTGGCTTAGATTCTTTGGCTTCGGCTGCTGTGATATAAGGACCTCCTTTGTTCGCGGATGCGCTTAAGACGCTTGTTTTGTGTGTTGATGTTAACGCAACCCTATTATGAGCAGCCAGTATTTTCTTTGATTGGATGCTCTATTGGGATTGTTACTTTACGTAGGAGAGGATATTAACTTTCACCTCGATTGTCAAAGCTTCACTGTTATATACTTGGCGCCATGCCTTTCAATACTGCCTCGGTGGGCACGGCGGTTACCCCTACTGTCATAGCCACCCTTTTATCTCATGTACGTCTATACCTACCCCTCTACTCACATACACAAAGCCATTACTGACGCGCCCTTCCAGTATCTCAATCGCAAAAAGAGCAAGACCCGGGCCCTCAAACCAACAGCTCACATCTCCTACGACGAAGGCCTCGCCCTAATCCGACAATTCCTCCTCTACGCCTCCCACCACACCGTTGAAGACCTCCAAGGCTTCACCGCACAAAAAGTCCCAAATCCAACGTGGGTCAAGACGGAAGAAGTCAAGATCCCCGCGGCCCAGATCGCGGAGGCCGCAACAACTATCCAGACGCAGCTCGGTCCCGAGGGCATCGAGCAAGTTGGCGGTAAAACGTGGTGGCAATGGCGACGTCCTGGCAGCGAGCTGAAGGCGGAGTGGATTGAGATGCGCGCCGATTACCTGGCGCGCAAGAAGTCGGCTGATAAGGGGCGCCGCGTCATGTTCTACGTGCACGGCGGCGCCTACTTCTTCGGCAGCATCGATGTACACAGATACCAACTACAGCGACACGCGCGTAAGCTTAACGCCCGTGTATTTGCGCCGAGGTACCGTTTGGCGCCGCAGTTCCCGTTCCCGGCGCCGCTGCAGGATTGTCTTGCTGCGTATCTATATCTATTAGAGTCGGGCCAGGATGCATCGACGATTGTTATGGCGGGAGACTCGGCGGGAGGGGGCATGGTGCTTAGCTTGCTGTGCATGCTAAGAGATCAGGAGTTGCCGCTGCCGGCGGGTGCGGTTCTTATATCACCGTGGGTAGATCTCACGCATTCATTTCCGAGCGTGGCAGGGGATAGTACCTTTGACTATGTCCCACCGCACGGGTTTCATCAGCGTCCGTCAGCGTCGTGGCCGCCGCCGAACTCGGATGATATCGATGCCATAATGGAGGCTCTGGCGACGCAGCAGGCAGAGAAGCTGAAGAATGCCCATGGAAACGACCGGGCTTCGGTCGTAGGATACCACGTTCAGGATTCGTCGACGGGAAATCAAGGTCCAGCCGCTACAACTCGACTTGCCAGCGTCCCTGGAAAAGGACCAAACATTTCTGTCGAGGTCGACGGGAAAATCGTCGAAGTCATTGACCAGATTCATATGTACACTACCAACGCCCTTCTTTCGCATCCCCTCGTTTCACCTGCTCTGCAACCTTCCCTCGGTGGTCTTCCTCCTCTCCAAATCCTCACTGGCGGCGGAGAAATCCTTCGCGACGAACAAATCTACGTTGCCCATAAGGCAGCTAACCCTTCACACTACCCACCTCCCGAAGCCTTCCTCAAGGATAACCCGGTCGCCCGCAAACAAATCAATGCCTGGAAACCAACAGACGTGCAGCTCCAGGTCTGGGATGACCTCTGCCACGTCGCTCCCACTCTATCCTTCACACGTCCCGCAAAACACATGTACCGCTCCACGGCGCAGTTCAGCGCCTGGGCACTCGCACGCGCTCAAAAGCGCGAAATCGAAATACTCGACGACGACGCCGTGAGCGTGATTTCGCGCTCCACGTCCGAAGACGGCGTCTCGCCCAACGAAAACACACTAGCAAAGGGCGCAGTGGGCAAAGCAGGCGACCCGCTACCACCCTTCAAGCACCATATGATCCGGCAGCGGGTCGACCGACACGGAAACATCTTCGAGCTCCCGCACGCGTCCGAGCTGGCGGGGTGCACCATGCCGCGCGAGGAGATCGGAAGCGTCAAGCCCGGGCCGGCGCGGCGTTGGATGGCTGCCAAAGCAAAGTTCGATCAGCGATTCGCGCGGGAGAAGCGCAAGGTGCAGCGCCGTCGGATTCGCGAGATGGGCGAGGGATACGAGGTGTTTGGCGGAGAAGTGCCGCCGCCGAGTGCGATGGCGGGGCGCAGGGTGAAGGGTAAGGAGGCTGCGGAGCGTAAGAGGCGCACGGGATGGGGACTGGGGATGTGGAGTTTGTGGGGCTCGGAGCACGATAAGCAGACTATTCAGCGGGAGTTGCAGGCTTCGGATGTGGATACTGCGGCTGCTTCGCCGGAGGATGGGGCGGGGGCGGCGGCGAGGGGTGATGCGATGGGGAATTCGGCGCTGCCTGTGATTAATGATGCGATTCAGCTTGAGGAGGGGCCGCCGCGGAGTCGGAGCCGCTCACGAAAGATTTCGGTCATGGATATGAATCAGACGGGAGAGCGGGACGTGAATGAGGATACGCCTGCTGCTGATTTGGTTGCTATGCAGGCGACAAATGAGAAGACGGTTGTTAATCAGTATCTCACGCCTGAGTTTGCGGCTAGGAAAGGTACTGCGGGCGGCGCGGCGAGTGAAGAGAGGGATGGGAAGCCGGTGAGGCCCAAGGTGGGCGGAGAGGCATTCCCGTTCAGCGTGAGGGGGGGCGAGGGCGAGAGGCCAGAGAGTGCCGCAAGTATGGCTACGTTGACGAGTCGGATGGGAGTTCGACCTGTGGGTGAGGTGGAGAATCTCGAGAAGTAAATAGTGGGGAGCTGTGTAAGATTGTATATTGTGGATATCAGATACCAAAAGCCGTTGTCAATGTTATGTAACATCACTTCAAACTTCTTGTTCTCATATAGCTAACTTCTCATATTTCCACCCTATGCCGGGCTTTGATAGTCCAGACATTAACTAGCAAACCATTTTATTCATATTTCCGCCAAATATTATTGTCGTTTGCGTTGTCCCCATTGTATATACGCATAACTGATGGGCCAAGTAGTTGGGAGTCATGTCATCCTGAAATGACGGAAAATTACTACTAAAATCAAATAACGATTAATAGTAATTCTACAATAAATATAATAATAGTCTAAAACTTTATTGACGAAACATACTCGCTAGCAAATAAGGTACGGCGCTCCTGCATGCACCTGTGCCCAATGCACAGCCACACGCCATGCGCCTATCCTTTGGTCGATTCTCCCCGCCGCAATGTCAAAGTTATGCCCTGGAAGCTTGACGACAAGTGATTGATTCTGGTACTGTTGATCGCATCGGCGCTGTCGATCGCTTTGGCACGATTGTGCTTGCGACTCAATACTGGAGTACCCCTGTAAACCAGCTAGACTCGAGCCACCACTCGAGATCTCACATACATGGCCGACCCAGTCGGAGCTGGCGCCGGGATAGTGGGCGTCATTGGTCTAGTCATCCAGGTCACGCATGTTGTGGTGCAATTTGGTATGGACTGGAAAAATGCCCCTGATGATGTTAAATCGTTCATGGCCGAGTTGGGGGCTCTCAAGACCGTGTTATCAGAAACAAATACCAATATCCTCCTTAATGCAGACTTTGCAGCAGCCTTTCAAGACCAACCGTCGGTACTCCTATCTCAGTTGGGGCCTGGTTCCCCATCAACAACAGATACAAAACGCTTGCTGGATATCTGCGAGGGAAAGCTGGAATCGTTACTTAAAGAGCTGAAAAAAAGGGGAGAAGGTCATCAATTAGGCTGGGGGAGATTCAAAAGTGCGTTTTTGGCAAAGGATACCCGAGATTCAGTTGAGAATCTATGCCGACAATGTCAACTGTTGAACAGGATGCTCTCGATCGATGCGGCTATGCTGGGAGCAAGTACGTATAAAGAAGTCAAAGAGGCACGGCAAGAGCAGCGGGAATGGCACGAAGCCGAGGAAAAGATTTCAGTGATTATAAGAGGTGGCGTAGACGAGTCAAACTTCCGACAAGAGAATCAAGCACGGAAGCAAAAGAAGCAGGCTATACTCGACTGGCTTACGCCTATAGAATACGCTTCGCAGCAGAGCGATTTCATCAGTCGGCGACAAGCAGGGACTGGGCAGTGGCTTCTTGATTCGAGCGAGTTTCAGGCTTGGCTTGCGGCGGGAAAACAGACGTTATTCTGTCCAGGGATTCCAGGGTCGGGGAAGACGATTCTTACGTCAATTGTGGTAGAAAAACTCATCGATCAATTTTGCAACAGCGATGAAGACGTGGGGATTGCGTACCTCTATTGCAACTTCCGGCGCCGTGATGAGCAGAAGATCAAGGACTTGTTGGCAAGTCTTGTCAAGCAATTAGCCCAAGGTTTAAATCCTCTGCCAGACGCTGTAAAT
Organism: Pseudogymnoascus sp. VKM F-4516 (FW-969); assembly: GCA_000750815.1. Taxonomy (NCBI): domain Eukaryota; kingdom Fungi; phylum Ascomycota; class Leotiomycetes; order Thelebolales; family Thelebolaceae; genus Pseudogymnoascus; species Pseudogymnoascus sp. VKM F-4516 (FW-969). The sequence continues at coordinate 31,689 of JPJZ01001019.1, read as the reverse complement.
TCTCTCTATGGTAAATATACTGGTACCCGGACTCAACCAACTTTGGATGAGCTCTCGCAGGCTCTAGAGGCGATTGCTACTTTGTACACAAGAGTCTTTATCATTGTTGACGCCCTCGATGAGTGTTTGATTACAGGAAGCCACCGATCAGATTTTCTATCAAGGATCTTTAATGTCAAAGAAAAGAGTGGAGCAAACCTGTTTATGACTTCGAGACATATACCAGAAATCACGGAAATCTTTCACGGGTCTACATTCTTGGAGATTCGCGCACTGGAAAGTGATGTGAGGAGGTATTTGGATAGCAACATATCCAATCTGCCATCTTTCGTTAGACGAAGTCCCGATTTACAGGAGGAAATCAAGACTGGAATCGTAGGGGCTGTTGATGGCATGTACGTATTATCATACTCCAGTCTCTTTTCACAACAGCTCATCTTGCATGTAGGTTCTTGCTCGCCCGCCTTCATCTTGATTCTTTAAATGGAAAAAGATCACCAAAGGCTGTTCGGACTGCATTAAAATCGCTGCCCTCCGGATCTAACGCATACGACGATGCATACAAGGATGCCATGATTCGAATTGAAGGACAGCTATTGGATCAGAAAGACCTTGCTTGGCAGGTTCTATCATGGATCACTTGTGCTAAACGGCCATTGACTATGTCTGAACTCCAGCATGCACTTGCGATAGAGCTCGGCGAAATTAGCCTGGACGAAGATAACCTCCCGCAGATCGAAGATATGGTCTCAGTTTGTGCTGGATTAGTAACTGTCGACGAGGAAAGCGAAATAATTCGATTAGTTCATTATACGACACAAGAGTACTTTGAGCGGACAAAGGAAACATGGTTTCCCAATCTAGAGGCTGAAATTACGAAGATCTGCGTTACATATCTCTCCTTTGATACGTTTGGAAGTGGAATATGCCATAACATCGAGAACTTATTAGAACGGCAAAGGTCAAACGAACTTTATAACTACGCCTCATGTAATTGGGGTCACCACGCTCGCGAAGCATGTACATCTATCCCCGAAGTCCACAGTTTTCTCGAAAGAGATGCCCAAGTTCAAGCATCTATCCAGGTACTAACAGTTGGGAAGGTGAGGTTCATCGGCGGGTCAGTATACAGCCGCGTCTTTCCACGGGGGTGGACGGGGCTACACCTAGCAGCACATTTCGGAATCGAAAAAACAGTTCAGCACCTGCTCGGTACCACTATCACCGATGTGAAAGATGGAAGAGGCCGAACGCCGCTGTCGCACGCTGCAGAGAATGGACACAAAGCTGTAGCCAAGCTGCTGCTGGCAAATAACGGCGAGATTAACCTACCCGACAATCGGCAGGGTCAGACGCCGCTGGCGTGGGCTGCGGGTAATGGCCAGGAGGCTATGGTGAAGCTGCTACTAGCTAATAATGCCAATATCGAATTGAAGTGTAGGTCGTTCGGCCGGACGCCGCTGTTGTGGGCCGTAATAAATGGGACCGAAACAATAACTAGGATTCTCCTAGAGAGCGGCGCGAAAATTAACTCGCAAGATAACTCGGGCCGGACAGCGCTGTCATGGGCTGCAGGGATGGGGTACGAAGCTGTATTCAAGGTTCTCCTGGAGAAAGGCGCTGATATCGATATAAAAGATGACTATACCCGAGCACCACTGTGGTATGCTGCACATCGTGGAAACGGACTTATACTCCGGTTACTGCTCGTAGACAGTGCCGAGATTAACCTGAGGGATTCACTTATGGGATGGACGCCGCTGCTATCGGCCACGGCCCATGGGCATGAAGCTGCTGTCAGGTTACTGCTACTCCACAATGCCGAGGTCGACATAGAGGACACGCGTGACCGGACGGTGATATCGCATGCTGCGGAAAATGGGCACGAGCCTATAGTCAAGCTACTGCTCGCACACCATGCTAAGGTCAACATAGAGGACAAATGGGGACGGACGCCGCTACTATATGCCGTACGAGGTGATCATGAAGCTGTAGTCAAGCTGCTGTTGGAGCATGGTGCTAAAATCGACTTGAAGGATACGAGCCATGAGCAGACGGCGTTGTCGTTGGCTGAGCTGAAAGAGAATGAAGCTGTGGTAAAGCTACTTGCGTTGGCCGAGCTGAAAGAGCATGTAGCTTTGGTAAAGCCACGACAGATGCACAAACCCAAACCTAAAGCTACGACAGATGCACAAGAATGAATAGTATGTTATCTGTTAATTCGACCTACAAAGAATCACGGAAACTATGCCGGAATTCGCCATTAGACTTCTGCTAATGTATTATGAGATCTTCTAACACTGTAAATTCCCCGCACTGGGATCCCATCAAGGACTTGTAGCGTCTCTTCCGGATCCTTATCGGCATCACTCATTACTAGCCATTGACAATCCAACAAAGGATTACGCATCAGAACTTTCTCTTTGCCCTTAGGAAGCTGCCCATCTATAAACAAAGAGCATTAGAAGATAATTATATTTATCTTACTACGACTACTACCTCATGAATAAATACTCTACTACTACAGTATGCTCTCGTTGAAGCTGCGATGTGTGTTTGCCGTGCGATGTGTTCCAGGCCAGCATGCACAATAGAGGGATGTGTGCATCAAAGAGATGAATTGAGGAGATGACCGAATTCAGGGGATTTATTTGGCATAGTTGTATATTGCAAGTATATCATAAAACGACCGACTTTATCTTTTCTTCTTCAAACCTTTCCTTCCTTACGGGCCTTTCTTCTAACGGCCCCTCCACCTTACGTCCAACGCCCTCACAACCCCCTAGTCGGCGTTCCCAACCCACTCGGCGTCCCCATCCCTGTCCCAAACCCGCCACCATTCCTTACAGGTGTCCCCATTCCCATCCCAATCTTAGCAGGCGTAGGCGTAGGCGTTCCCGCCCCCGGCGTCCCCGGCCCATTCTTCGACGGTGTCGCCACAGCATCTCCACCTCGTCCAGGCGGTCTAAACCCGCATTCCCTACCCACTCTATAAACATCAGCCAACACCTCCTCGAGCACTCCCGCCTCCCTAAACTCTCTCCACTTCCCCCACAGCCGCAGCGCTGTGCGCGCATCTTCGATACTGTCGTGTACTACAACCTGAATATCCTCCTTGAGCAGCACCCATGCCAAAAACGCAAGACTCAGTTTGCGCAATCGCGCTGCGACGAAGAAGAGTTCTGCCGTGTCAATCACCTGCGATTTAGGCACCTGGATATTCACAACGCGGAAATCCTGCTTAAGTCCATGGCCCAAGAACGTAACTGATAAATTGACCAAGATCCAAAGGCGCTTATACGCCGTCTTCAGACTCACGAGACTATGCGGACTCGTCCGCGGATCGAGGTCTCCGGCCTGGATACCAGAGTAGCTGGTCAGGTAATCCACAATTGGCTCGCGGCTCGCGATGTAATCGTCTATCAGCGGCGTTGCGGGCGGCAGGGAGGCATCGAGGGCAGTGGGCGGCGCGGGACCGCGCACCACAGAGACACGGGCGAGGGCGTATACGATGGGCCGAATGGTGGCGCGGTCGCCGTCACTGTTGATTTCGATCTCGGGTTGGCGGATGGAGACGAATTCAGTGTCGAGGGCGAGGATGGTGGAGGCTGTGGGGCGTTCGGTGAGGGGGTTGAGGGGGGTGTGAGAGCGGGGAGCAGAGGGGTTGGGCCTAGGTAGGTGGTTAGGTGGGGGGTATTGTAGCGGTGGGGGGGATGGAGGCATACCCGGATTCTTGGTAGAGGAGGGAGGTGTCGAGGTTCTTTTTCCAGGAGTCGTCGATGCGGTTGTTTGCTTCTTTGATTTGGAAGGTGAGGACGGAGGGTAGTTTCCAGGCCGGGTTGAAGGAGAGGGCTTCGTCACGCTTCGTGGGGCGGACAAGGAAGTCATTGAAGAGGTGCCAGTCATCTTCGCCTGGTGCGGTGGGCATCGAGTGCGCCACTGTTTGTGTTAGCAAGGGGTTTTCATAACACATGAACAGACTTACCATTCACGACAGATACGAGATGCGACTTCTGGTGCTGCCCACTGTCCACATCAGCGGCTACGCCTATCAGAGAGTACACGGTAATATTGTGCATCCCCCTCTGCAGGTGCAGCTTCAGGTCCTCGCCTTCATAACAGAAGAATTGGCCCTGCTCAATAATAACACCAATTTCATCCGGAAGCCATCCCGGGGTGCCCCACAGCTGCTTCGCCTCCGGGCTCAGAATGGCCGCATTGAGAATCAGGACAGGAGGCACATTGTGAATTGTCCTGCGCGTTGCGAGCGACTGATAGCGCTGGCATCTGCTACACCAGCCGCGACTAGTCGTCTCACGTTCGATACTCGACTTGAGCACCTGCGAGAAGGAGACCTTTGGCGCGCGTACGTTCCGACCGGCAGATTTGGGAAGGGGGTAGATGAGCTCGTTGACAAAGGTCGTGCCGGGGCGCGTGTGCTCGCTGCGGCAGTTCATGCAACGGATCGCTGTAGTGGCTGGAGTAGCTAGGAGCTGGCCGAATGAGTCGGAGTGTGGCGCAATGCTTTTGTAGTCCTGCGTCATTCTGTCGAGGAGGAAACGGTTGAGGCCCTGGAGCATGGTGGTTAAAGAGGCACCCGGGGCATCCTCTTCTAATAAGGCTAGGCGTGCGGCTTCGGGGTGGTTGCTGAGGACTTTAAGGAGGTTTGTCGCTTGGCAGATAGACCCCTCTGCTTTTTCGAGCATGTCGAACAAGAAGCCCATCTCGCATAGGAGACAGGTCGGGTTAGCGCAGGCCGTCGCGGTGTGTTGTAAGGTTATATTTCTGATCAGCGGTGTAAAATGCAATACTTGCAGAATGGGGTTGGCGTAAGAATTTGATATATGGATCTCCAGACCAGAGTATTTGGTCCTGTTATAGAATCTAGTGGTTGTAATAAGTATTTGCCAGACCCAAAAAGATGGTGTGCAAACTTACCCAAAGTCAAAGTCATCAACTCCAAATTTACTATACTTAATCTCCACATTTCTATACATAACAGGCACATCTGCTTTCAAACTCGAAAGTTCAGCTGCACCCAGTGCATCTGCAACATCACTGATCCGACGGTCCATCGTGTTGGAGTTTGCAGATTCACGAGCTTTCTCGCTCAAGAATTTCGGCGCCTGGAGGCTGGCTGTAGATTTGTCTGGGGTGCGGGTATCGCCGACTTGGTTACGTCTTGTTGTTTTGGTATTCCGGCCGTATGCCCCCCAATCGATTGGTGTGAGGCTTGCGAGGAACTGTGGATCTATCTTTGAGGGAGGTGCACCCACATCAGATATAAGATGGGTAGGCCATGCCGAGAGCAGCTGCTCCCTATAATATGGCATTCCTATGGTGTTAATGGGCCTATTTAACGGAAACATTAGCTGTGTGTATGCTCAGTGAGCGTAGAAGACTCACGTTACAGTGTCCCAGTCCATACGGGCATGCTCCTCTTCTGGATCTGCAAATTCGACGGGGTTACTGAGCTCAGCAAACCGAATCCGTGAAGGTGACCCCCAGAGGTGCACATTGCATTCTGCATCAGCTAAGGCAATAGCTTCGCCTGAAGGCGCAATCTCTATCATCGTCAAGTAGGTCAGTATATTAGCCTGCCGAACGTTACTTGTATTCACGTTCATCAAGTCCACTATGTGCATCTGACCCAGCTGCGACACGACAATGCTTGTGGTCGACATCCTTGGATGCATGCGGACGTAAGCTGCCCCGGCTGGGAAAGGTATTGGTGGTAGGGAGACGAGGTTTTTTAGGTCGAAGACACCGACAAGAGGGTCCAGCATATATGATTGTCCCTGGCGGAGCGAGTATCCGCATGTAACAATAAAATCGTGCTGAGCATCTAAATCGCTAATCATCGACGTATGGGCGTTCCAGGTTTTGACGATGTTGAAGCTAATTGGGTCGAGGATGTTTACCGCTCCTTTAGTTGTCGCGGCGCAGATATAGCGGCTCCGCTTCATAATGGTATATTGATCGGGGGTTTGAATCTATGCTGTTAGAGTCATGTCTGGTACAGGAAAAGCTATGTTCACCTCTTTTGTTATTTCCCCTTTGTTGACATCTATTATAAACATCTGGTCTTGGAGGCCAGCAACGATGATTTCATTGGTGCCTTTCGAAGTAAAGCTCATACAACGCAAATCTTTCATATTGTCATGGCTTCATATCCCATATTAGCAATTCGTTCGCAGTATGTTGGTATCATGAATCCATACACTATATGCCACAATGGAAGGCCGCGCCTAGAGGCCATGTGGACACTCTTCGTCCCAAGAGCTATAACGCCCTTGTCATGAAAGAGCATCTGCCTCACCGGCCCATCGCCAGAAGGGTGTGCTCGGAAGGATGTGTGCTTCTGTAGCTCAGAGCTATAAAATGAGGTGACTCGGCCCTGTATCATCATCTCATTAGTTAACTGCAATGGATGGAGGGAGTGCTCATTCATACGTAATCGTTGCCGACCCAGAACAGCTCTTGCATGGTGTCGAACGCCATAGTCGCGACTGGCGTAGGCACGGCATGGCGACCCGGCGGAGGGAGCGCAAGGCGCGCAACCTATACCAGACAATATTAGCTATCCGTTCGAAGGGAGAAAGTCGAAGCCGTCAATCGAGCCGCTTGCGCCCCGGCGGGGTTGTTGAGGACGCGCTTTGAAGGGCTCGACGACAGTGGCGGTGTTGGCAATCCAGAACAGCGTAAGGGGGAATCTTATCAAAGGGAATCCATACCTCATCCCAGTCCCCATCCATCTATTAGAGCTTCTCGTACTGCGCGTCTTACACAGACATTGTCAGTGAAGCTGTGGTTGCTTCCACGCGTGAATGTTCGAGGTCTCCACATGAGGCGGCAATATACCCCATTTGGGAGGGCGGTGAGAAGTAACGTGGTACGTGGGACCATGGTGTGGAGTGACTCGAGGCGTGTTTCTGATATGATTCTAAGACTCCCATGGCCATCTAAAATTTCTACTGGTTTAAGATGGCGAACCCGATGTACAGTATTACACGGTTACTAGATTGAATCCGTTTATTAGATTCATTACGCATAGCCAATGAAAGCTTAGACACAGTCACATTTGTATGGCCATGAACTACACTATTTGTGTGTACTGTAACTTGCTTTTAATCTATCATATATGCATAATCTCTTTCATGAAGCTACAGTTCTCCAATCTGTGCCTCTCCCTCCCCTCCTTTCCCCGGTATGCCGTCAATGGTCTGGGTCATCAAAAATTACGTTACACTTCAAGCTGTTGTTGACTGGTCGGTAATGAGCTTCGTGATCTTGCCGATGGCAATTGTTTGACCCTGGCAACTGATTAGTTTCAAGATTGGCATCTCATAAGCAGAATAAACATACTTGATCTCTCAAAGTAAAACGGCCCAGTTGAGGATAGTCCTCGAACCTTTCCACGCAGACGGCCCCTGCGCCTCCAATGACTTCCATGCGCGCGATAATGCTCTCTCCCCTCTTGGCGTGCGAAGGTGGCACCTTAGACTTGCGCCCAGTGCCCTTCTGGAGCTTGTGTAGCAGGGCTGCAAATGTAACCTCCTCAATTGCGGAATGAACGTGCATAACGCAGTTAAATCCGGCCGAAAGAATGCTCTTAAGGTCGAGAATACGGATCTGGGCCTCAAAGGCAGTGACGCAGTGAACGAGACGCTTTGGCGAGCACAACACAAAGCCAGGAAGCACATCTTCCTCTTCAACGCCGCGCAGGCGGACACGGATTTGGTCTCCTGATTGGGCAATTGAAGTTTCCTCCTCAGTCTCACCATAAAGGGCCGCGACTTCAACGTTGTTGCGGTTAGGCATGACGATGAGCGACGCCCCCTTTTTGATGACACCAGCCTCGATTTTACCTTCGACCATGGTTCCCATTTCACGGTACTTGCCGTTAATAGGCATCATGAAAGGGGCGTTGAGCTTGCGCTCCAATGCGGACATGTTGTCCAGGTACTCCAGCAAAGAGGGCCCATCGTACCATGGGCATAGGTCCTTAGGGACGCGGTCTTTGATACCAGCCGTAATCTGTGCCGCAATCGGCATGAAAAAGACGTCGGTCTTCAGGTTGTATCCAGTTCCCTTCAGGAAAGCTGCGAGCTTTGTCGTACACTCGGTATAGCGCTCCTTTGACCAGCCCACAGTGGGGTCGTCCATCTTATTGATAACAACAATCAACTTGTTCACACCCTGGGTCTTGGCAAGCATGGCATGCTCTCTTGTCTGACCGCCCTTCTCAAAACCCGTCTCGTACTCTCCCTTACGTGCAGAAATAACCAAAATGCCTACATCAGCTTGAGATGCACCTCCGATCATGTGAGGAACATATGTCTTATGGCCAGGAGCATCCAGGATACTGTAGCGGCGCTTATCGGTTTCGAAATAACCACGGCCGACCTCGACAGTCTTTCCCTTCGAACGTTCCTCCTTGGTCAGATCCAGGGCCCAGGACAAGTACCAGGTCTCACGACCCATTTCCTTCGCCTCCTTCTTGTTCTTCTCCATCGTTCGCTCGTCAACCATGCCAGTGGCATAGAGAATGCTTCCGCCAAGGGTTGATTTTCCAGCATCGACGTGACCGATAAAGATGATGTTTACGTGCTCTTTTCCGTAAATTTCCTTCAGTGTCTCTTGGTCGACATCAGCAAGCTGCTCTTTCTCCACAGCGTCGGCTTCTCTCTTTGCCTGCTTCTCGGCTGCTGCGGCGCTAGGGCTCGAACGTCCAGAAGATGGAGAAGGCGAAGTCTTTCCAGTAGCAGACCCTTCGGCCTTTGAAATAGCCTTAGATGCGGTAGCTTTGCTTCCTGCTGCAGGTGCTGCTTCTTTAGCAGCCTTTGCGGGCTCTTCCTTCTTTGGCTCCTCCTTCTTGACAGCTGGGAGACCGATCGATAAAACCTTCGCCTTTGGTACTGGTGCGTCGCCTCCGATGCTGAGGACCTTAGGCCCCCCCTCCTTAGTTGCAACAGGCTTGTTCAGTGTTCCAGCTGCAGCTGTACCAGCGGGAGCGTCGGAACGTTTCGCAATGGTCGGCACTTGAGACGGAACAAAAGGTTGCTGCGCAGCTGGTTGTTGCTGGCCGTAGCTAGCATTCTGCTGCCCTTTATATTTGTCAGTATAGAACTCTAGAATAACCTCCAAGTGTCAGACTCACCGTATGTTTGCTGGTACCCCCCTTGGTTATAGCCGGTCTGGTAGCCACCTTGGCCGTACTGTCCATAGGCTTGCTGTCCGCCATACTGAGGCTGTTGACCGTAGCCCTGGCCTTGGTTTTGGTACTGCTGGTACTGGGATTGATCATATCCACCACCGTATTGTTGGTATTGTTGACCAGGCTGGAAAGTTTGTGCGCCCGGAGTGAATGATGATGCGCCGGGGCGGAAAGTGTTGGCTTGCGCAGCGGTGTTGAGGTTCATTTGCTGGGCCTGGCGAGCGAGGTTCTCCTCCTGCGCGGCTGGGTCATCTTCCCATGAGTTGAGGTGCGACATTGTGGTCGAGGTCGTGATATTCAATGACGGTGAAGTGAAATATTGTGCCCCGCACTACACAAATTGAGGGGCAGAAATGTCGAAATCCACAAAGCTAAAGCCAAGCTCTTTAAATCGGTATAATGCGATATCTTCCACAAGTTATGTGCCGAGCGCTAGATTGACGATTTGAACAGCAGGCGAGCGTCGAGACAGATTTGTCGTCGAATCTCGAAGTTATCTGTTCAGGTGGCCCAGAAAATTGAGGTGTGTCCAGCAAATCATATGGATACAACGGCCCTGTCGACCTGCTTAGTCAGGAATTCAACACACGACCACGACTTGTAAAATGACAACGGGGTTGTCTGGTGTACCGTACGTTCTTGGGCATCGCAAAACACCAGCGAGCTTCACGCATAAATGATTTTTTTACTATGAATAAAGGAAGAGCTGAACCGTGGTATTCACTGCATATATAGGCTGTACTGTGAACTTCGTTCATACTCGCAGACTACTTCGCCATGGACGAAATTCTGGGGAAGGCAAGTCCCTTGCTCCAAGTCTCATGAAGTTTCTAACATGCAAACAGATCACGCAGCAGGCGATGAACTATGCGATCAGGTACAGCCCAATCCCTTCATTTGTTAACTTTTCTAACAAAAAACAGATCTGGAATCGCCATAACAAGTGGTTATGCAGTAGGACAATGCTCGAGGTTCTTAAAGGTGTGCTGCCTATTTGCCAAACTCACATATAATGTTACTAATTAGTGGCTCCAGACCGTTGACAATAATGAGGAGTTTCACGAACTCCAAAGTCTTCAGATTCGGCTGGACAGCAAGATCAGAGTGAGTTATTTAAGTCATGTGATATTCAAGCCAGGATTTTGCTACTGCTATGTTTCTGTTGGCAAGACACATGATCTAACTGCTAACTACTCTAGATTATCTCGCCAGCAATTGATATGATTGAGCTGATGTGAGCGGTCGGACTTCATCACTTAAATATTATACTGACCTATAACAGTTCTGCTCGCGGTAATACATCACTCGAGTCGGCAGTCACACTGACCAAGGAGTTACGCTGGGACATACAGGCACTTGGTGTCCGTCTTGCCAAAGCTGCCAGTGCTGAAGAATCGGCTCGCCGCGGAAACGGTCGATCCAAGTCTCATCCTAACCACAAGGCTGAATTGCGCTTCATTGTTCAGGATATCAAGCGATTGCTCACTCGTATTGAAGATGCTGTCCCCCTGATCAACCTTGCAATCGCGACATCTGGGGCTAGTCTTTCAACGACCTTGCCTGCTTCCGTGTCTCCGTCAAGACTCCTTCAAGCGAGCACTTTCCTCACAGCATGTGATACACGTTACTCGCTGGACTCCAGCCGCCCAATCCAGGTTGGGCCAACGTTTACACTATCCGTGTATATGCTGTTCGCAGGGCATTCCAATAGACCACATGGCGAAAGGGGTCTAAGGGATATGGTCTGGAAAGAGGCCATTCATAAGGCAAAAGTCAAATTGATGAGGGGCCCCTTGAGTGATTCATACGATGATGGCGCGCCTTCCGACTTTAGGTCTTCTACAAACGCTAATGACCTTGGAGATGGTTCTACCGTGGGGAGTAATGATCATGACGACAGATCAGAGCTTCAAATCTCAGGAGAAGGGAAAGCAAATGAGTATTCATATCGACTCGTAATTGTCGAGGATCTGGATGACAATCGAGTACATACCTACGAAGAAAACGAGCCTCAACCCGGTCCGTTCGAAGACGTAGCCCTTGCAGGTTTAAGAGAGCACTTTCCGATACACCAGATCTCGAAAATATTCTACGCCGACACTGGAAAAATCCTGAACATAGGCAGTGAGGGAGAGGCGAATAGCCCCGTTCTTCTATTAAAGCGAGATGTGAACGCCATCCCTCCACGGCGCATGATGGAATCCTCTGAACGTGACAATTTGTGGGATGAACCGTTCGAAAGTGTGGAAGGAGAAGGAAGACACTTGGAGGACTCGATATCGGATGACACCGATACCGACCCTGATGAATCGCAACTAGATATTGACGAGCAACTTCGCCGAGAGAACTCAGTCCTGGAGCCAAACGATGCTCCTGATGTAGATTCACACAAAGACCCGGTCTGGGGTTTCCCCCCTAACCTAGACCCTGAATGGGTAGCTTTCGAAGTATATGTAGGATCCGATGATGAAGAAAGCTCAGACGACGAAGGAGAACCGAGCAGGGATTCCGCCTACGCATCAGTTCGCCCAAGCTCGTCACACGAGTCGCCCTCGGATCCCGATCTTACAAGAAGCCTGTCGAACCTTGACATTGGCAGCTCCTCATCAACAGGTAGCCCTAGTCCACAAAAACGCCGCTATTCCCGGCCGCCGACTGCCCCACAGGCGGCAGCTACACCTTTCGGCCCCGTTCGCTCTTCGCTTTCCCTCCTAGAAATGCTCATCCGTCTCACGGCTCTCCAACAATTCCAGCAAGCGTCTCATCTTTCCATCCCAGACGAATTGCTGAATTTCTTCCTCGAAGAATCATCCACTACGGGCGCCGGTGGTGACGTCGAAGGGAGACGCCGAAGGCGCTTTGAAGCTCGACAGAAGGTTGGATTTGACCCGTATGATGAGAGCCCCATAAAACACAGAGGAGAAGAATATCAGTATGGCTCTCAGCCATCTAGCCCAGCAAGAAATATGCGTGGTGGGCCAGGTTTTGATGAATACGACCAATCACCGCTGCCAAGAAGGGGCTGGGAGAGATCTCGAAGCGCAACACCAAATAGTGGAACACCAGATCACTGGTTGCTGCGGAATAAAGAGAACTCGTCGGGGTCTAGAAACGGAAGGATGCGAGACTTCCCTTCATCGCCTGGGTCGCCATATATACCGGGGCCGAAGGCGTCCCGTCCTCTGGACCGAATCCAACAAGAACGGCGAGGCGTGAAGGGGAGTCCGTTGGGCAGAGGAGTCAGCGTAGAAACTGATTCTAGTCTCGGAACTAGTCCACTCAGTCCTACTCTCGGTGGGAAATCGAAACTTCCAGAGAATGAATGATTAATGACGGGGGGTAGCCAGCATTATGGGTCATAGCGTTGCGAAGCTGTAATAGAGCGGCATTTCAACCGGGTTATTATAGATAATGACATTGAATTTAGCTCATGGCGAACTGCATTTCCTTGTTAACGCCGTCTGATGAAATTAGTACATGCGTGAAGGAATCTATTCAGACATTCATAAACCATTTATGTTCTAATGCCTCCCGCGCCGCAATCCTTCCTTCTGGTTGAAGTTCGCCATTTTCACAATAAGGTCCCTAAAATCCTCATCGAGGGATTCATCCTGCCATAGATTGAACGGCTCACGGGAAACGTCCTCGTCTATATGTGATCACAGTGGGTTTTCTACGGCGGCCATCTCAAAACGATGGTCTTGAACAAATGGCAGTTTAATTACCTCAAATACTTAGGTTACAAACACGAGAGTCAAAATCCTCTCCTTCGTTTGCTTGAGACAACATCTCGCCTCCTCTGACTGGAAGCAAAACGATCGGGTGGATCCGACAATACGTACTTTTGGGTATACTATAAAAGCAGTCCTTAGCAACGCAATATCTACGATCTGAACAGCATCAGAGCTTCCTCCGCCAGAGGCTCCTCTTCCTCGTCGCTCTCCTCCTCTTCTCCCAGGTTCATTTTCTGGCCCAGGAGGGTGCCGAAGAACCTATCAATCGCCTCCGGTTCCCATAGACCCCTATCTTCTGGTGCCATGAAATTCTGCAACTTCTCGTGCACAGTGAACTTCATCTTACGTCCCTTGCTTGCCCTCGTATCCACATTCTTCTTCGTCCTCGCCTCCTTAGCCGCAGCCCACTGCGCAATTGGCTGGCCGCCAGCTCCCATAGATGGGGTGGATGATGAATCGACCATACGTTGGTCGACGAGCTCCTTGAGGAGGAGCTGGTAGAAGTCCGCGTCGTCATAGATATTCTCGTCTTCAGTGATCTTGGCCTTGACCTGAATGGGAGCGCAAGAGCGCGGCATTTTAGTGCGCTTGATGAGACGCTCTGCGTTGGACCCGGAGAGTTGCTCGGAAAGGACGTCGACAATGGATTGCTCGGCAACGGTGTTCAGTTTGCGGGAAATGGGAGCAGCGGCTGTGTTGCGGACCCTGGCGGACCACTTTGCAAGTGTCGCCTGGCGTTTCGGAACAGATTGGGACTCAGAGGCTTGGATAGCAGCCCAGATATCTGCGTTGGATGTTGCGGTGTCGATAGCAGTGTGCTTGCGCTTCTTTGAGTTCATTGCTGTCTTATCAAGCTCGGATCGCATAGCATTCAACGTGTTCAAAAGCTTGACTGCAGCTTCCTCAGCCGCCTTGTACGGTGTCGAGCTCTCGACGCTTTGCTCCAAGGACGTCATGGAGTTTGTGGCCACGAGCGCCTTCTGGAGGCGTATACGGACGTTTAGCAACGAATCGAACGTCTTGCGTTGGGCTTTGACAGCGTTGCCCTTCTCAGCATCTGCTTTTGCGGCCTGAGAAATCGTAGCAACGACGGTTTTTTGCTCTTCGCTCATCATCTTTCGTAGTTCAGCACGGCGAGCTTGCTCGTCGTCTCCTGCCTCACTTTCATCACTGTCCTCTTCCGAGTCGTCATCATCTTCCTCCTCTTCCTCATCATCCTGATCATTCTCAATATCGTCCATGTCTTCGTCCATGTTATCATCCTCATCTTGGTCTCCGTCTTCCTGGCTCTCGGATCCAGACTCGTCAGTCCCATCAATCTGCGCGCCTCCATCCTCGGCATCCTCAGAGTCGACCTCCTCAACATCTTCATCCTCGCTGCCAGACATGAAATCTGCAGCAGTCTTTCTCTTGCTAGGGCCTGCGCCTGTTGCATATTTGGGCTTGCCACTTCCACGGAATACAAATTCCTTGAATTTCTCATCATCGCTTTCGCCAAGAGCATCGTCGCTGTTGATTTCTCCATCCAAGTCCTCGGCATCCAAATCAACAGTGTCGGGGTCAATGATATTCTCCGGGTCTTCTGCTTCTGCAGACTCCTCGTCTCCAGGAATATCCGAGTCGTCATCATTGTTCAGTAGGTCCTTGCGACTAACTCGAGCTCCAGCATATTGAGGGCCAAGGGCGACTTCGGTGGGCTTTCGTAGCTTGCTCTTTCTGTAGAAAAAAATGCTGTCAGTACACTATTATATCAAGCAAGTACAAGGTATAGGGAACTTACCCAACGTTCACATAATGTTCCGTTCCCAAATTCTCGTCCTCTTCCTCAGAACCACTTTCGTCGCTCCCAAGCGGTGCCTCATTTTCTTCAGGATCAAAATCTAGATTGCATTAGCTTTGAGTCGAATTATTGGAGATTAATTGCATTATATACCCGTTGGAGCCTTCACTTCCAGCTCTGCAATTTGCTTTGCAAGCGAACTGCTCTTTCCTTTCGCCATCTTGATGTTGGCTTTGCGGTTTTGGCGTTGCTTCTCCCGCCAAAAAGTTCTCAAGAAATTCCTCCAAAACCCCGAAATCTTGGCGCTCTTCCCGACGCTAGCGGCCGCGTCCCTCCGACGTACCCAACGACATGTATCGTAGTTCACGGCAGAGGAAGGACAATGATCAGAAATTCATAATCATGAAACCGCGATTATTCTCGACATTGAGGGCCTTGCAGCATGAAAATCCTTTGGTATGTGGAACCTATTGTGGTACAGCTTCTTAACAAGCAATTAACTCGGTAAAAAGGGATTGCCGCGCGCTGGGACAATTCCGCGGATGCAGCGAGGGCTGCCGGAGCGGAGACGCATCAAAGATGTAAAGAAAGTAATAGCAGTTTCCTCGGCCAAAGGTGGTGTTGGCAAATCCACCATTGCAGGTATTTTTTAACTACGCGTTTCAAATAAGGTGCCAGATTTTGATTGTATACCAGTAAATCTCGCGCTTTCATTTGCTCGCAGCGGCCTTCGCAGCGGCATTCTGGATACAGATATCTTTGGGCCCTCAATACCCACTCTCCTCAATCTCTCTGGCGAGCCACGCCTCTCTGCAAGTATGTACCATCGAAGATTTACCTACTGAAAAAGGAACCTCCTAATGCTTATTAGATAACCAGCTCATTCCTCTCTCAAACTATGGCCTTAAATCAATGTCCATGGGCTACCTAGTCGGACAAGACGCCCCCGTTGTTTGGCGGGGACTCATGGTTATGAAAGCCCTCCAACAGCTTCTCCATGAGGTTGACTGGGGCGGACTCGATGTCTTAGTTCTTGATCTTCCTCCAGGAACTGGGGACACCCAACTCACCATCACACAGCAAATCGAGCTTGATGGCGCTATCATTATTTCAACGCCGCAAGACATAGCTTTGAAAGACGCCATCAAAGGTATCGGCATGTTTCAGAAAACGAATATTCCTATTTTGGGTATGGTCCAGAATATGTCTCTCTTTATCTGTCCACATTGCCAAGAAGGAACTCATGTCTTTGGTGGCGGGGAGAATTCAAACCACGGTATTGGCGTTGAGAAGACATGCGCAAAGCACGGTATTGAGTTTCTAGGCGATGTCCCTTTGCATGCTAGTATCTGCGATGACGCGGATAGAGGAAAGCCGACAGTGGTTAGTGAGCCGGATAGTGAACGAGCGAAGGCGTTTGGAAGGATAGCAGAAAGGGTGGGGAAGCAGATTGGTATTCTTTGAGCTAGAAGCGATATGAAATGTATGATAGTGTAAAATTTGTAGGGGAATAATTATGTGACCAGCACAAACATTCCTGGGTTATTGTGCTCGTATTAGGGGGATTAAATTACAAATTTGCCACTGGCGACTTGCACAGTTGTTCATATTGGAGTCAGACTAGGGTTTCGTATTGTTAAGTTCATCTATATAAACAGATGGTATTGATAGTTTCCGAATTCAAATTTAGCCCCAGCTATCATTTTATTTTAAGCTTTTTTTTTTTGCTGAGTTTATTATTCGTAAAAATTTGTTTTATCCCACGCACTTATTTCACCACATTATCTAAGCCTTTTAAGGACAGCTCACTCTCACTACATGAAAGTCCGCGTTTACCTCGCCAATATTTAGTCCTCTGAATGCTCCAATTGCTACTCAGATACCGGAGAACCCAGACCCATGTGATTCCAGGGATACAACTTGGATAATAGGTCAAAGGCTATATCATTTGCAGGCATGAATTGCGATGCTTCAAACACTGATATGATTTGGGAAATTCTTAACGCACATATAGGTGTGCGATATTTTGGGAGTTCTTAGACTACGAACACTACCAGACGTAGAAATGTGGTAATCAAGGTGAAATATAAGGGGCAAATAATAAACATGGTGGTAGATTTCTGTATCTATATCTATAATAACCTGGATAATTTTAAAACAACAAGAATCGCCCCTGATCTACAAAGGCTAAGGATACTTTGCGTATGGCACTTTAATAGATGTACCTGAAGTTGGGGTTCTCCCTATCCGTCAAATCATCAAAGGCATGCGTCATGTTCTCATCGGCCGCCTCCCTGATGCCAGCCGCAGCCAATTGGTCCTTCTTCTTGTTCTCCCTGAGCAACCAAAAGCGGAGGAAGGCGATGACAAACATAAGCAGAGTGTAACATCCAATGTGAGTTGCGAAGGCAATGAAGTATCTCGGCGCATCCCATTTGAGGAACACCTGGGGTCCAATTGAGTTACCCACTGACCAAGCGATGAAGTTGCAAGCAACCACCACCGCCTTCTTCGTCTGACCAGCAATGTTTCGGGAAATCATGGACAATGCGAGAGTCTGAGCAGACCAGAATGACAAGGTAATGTAGTAGCTTATCAATAGACCCACCTTTGTGGCCATATTTGATTCCTTGACGGTCATCAGGACGATAGTTCCGATGAATGATCTAGAAGCAGTATATGTTAGTGGTAACCCATATTCGTAGATACGTAACTGAACTTACGGGACAACAAATCCAGCCATTACTAGCAAGTTCTGATCGGTCTTCTTGACAAGCCAGATCGATGCGAAGAGTACAATGATGATGTAAAATCCAAGGACCATGGCAAGAAGTTGAACCTGGAGGGCATCAAATTTGAATCCCAATATAATAATATTGGCGAATCCACCCAGACCACTTGTCGGCAATGTCGTGCAAATAGCGATCAAGCAATAGCACCAAGTTTGGGGATCCTTGAGAGCCTCAATCATCTGCTCTCTTCGGAACACTCGGTTCTGCATTCCTGTCTGGTTGGATCGGACACGCTCAATCATCTTACGCTTATCATCTTCGCTGAAGCACTTAGCACGCATAGGAGAATCAGGCATCCACCAGCCTACGAATACGCCCCAGAATACTGAGATGATGCCGTATGCGATAAACAGTGCCTGCCAAGACTTGATGGCCTTGTCAGCGCCGATGAGTGTGAAGCAATAGGCGAGAAGACCGCCGACGACTTGTTGCGCTCCCTGTTTTCGTCAGTACTAATTAACCATTGCGACTAATTGGGGTGTCCTTACGTTCATCATGTACCAGTAAGTGACACGAGCGGTTTGCTCCTGGCGCTTGAACCACATACTCGACAGAATAATGAAGGACGGCTGGCAAGCCGCCTCAAAAATACCCAGGAGGATTCTGCAAGCCAAGATGCTAGCAAAGTTTGTTGCAAGGGCGTGGCAAGCCAGAACAATACCCCAGCAGATGATGTTGAACGAGAGGTATTTCGCAATTGGAACCTTTGTAATGATCCAATTTGTTGGATATTCGACAATCAAGATGGCTATGTAGACACCAGTGATGAGCCAGTTATACTGTGAAATGTTAGCTTGGATCCGTGTTTTGCCTTTTGATAAAGATAATGCCGTACCTGCTGTCCCACCAAGCCAAGATCTTCTTGTAGTCCCATGATCGAGGCAAACGACAGAGTGCCTTTGTCTATTGCCTGGAGGAAGTAGGTGAGAATCATGATAACCAGAACACGGCGGTCAATAAGCTTCAATAGCCTAGCGCTTTCCTCCTCGCTGACAATCTCCCTGACATTGCTCGTGTATTTGGCAACTTCGGAATCGACGCGGTTAAGATCCATATGATCTTTCAAGTCTTCCTCTTGGGACATCACGCGCTCGACATGCCCGATATCAGCATATTCCTTCCCCGACTTCTCGTTGTGAGTTGTGTCGACGGGGACTTGGTCCACGCCAGAGATTTCCGGGGCGTTTGCCATTATGGCGATGGTATAGATTGTACTGGAATGATAGAATGATATTCCAACGGAAGCGTCGACTCACACACAAAGCGAAAACAGAAAGCTGTCGCCGGCGACAGCATATCTATACAGAAACGCTCCCGCCGCCCCGACCACAACCAACCATCCCCATAACATCTTCCTTGTTAAAACGTGTTAGCAGTTACTAGCACTATCATTAGCGTAATTAATTATTCCTCGAATGTGATCCTATACTCGCGATAATCTTGCCCGACCGCCGAGCCAAAAACTGGATACCCGTCTCCACCTTAACCCCACGACCCATCCCAGCCATGTCATTCACTACTCCACCCCTTGCGGGGACCCCACGGAGTAAGGGAGGCCGCCCGCATTGGATGAATATCGCAGTACTATATCCCACTCTAGTTTCGTGCGGGCTAAGGGAAATAGCTTCGAAACGATCCAGATACGGTATGCGCGTTGGAACATAAGACCCGCCCAGTAATACCGCTATCGGTGCCCATCCTTGGCGTCGGTGCATCTCGGTGCTCGGGCTGACACCCCGCGACGAAATTCCGCAAAGCCAAAGTCGTCCGAGGCTCGTGATAATTGAAATGTCGTTCCTCTCATCTTGTCCCGAACACCGTGCTGTCGTTGCAAAGTTGAAAGATCAGGATTCAAAATCACCCAATTGATAAGCGACAGTTGCATCTAAAGAATCACAATAACCCTCACGCCTAAAAAATGCCTTTAACAGCGCACGCAGTTGATGCTGCCGATGTGCACAAAGCCGTCAAGCTCCTCATCAACAACCTTGTGAATATTACAGACACCACCGGCGAGTTCCTCCTTCGCCTGCCAGATGGCCGCGTTATCGACACCAAGGGCTGGAACGACTGGGAGTGGACGCACGGAATCGGCCTCTACGGTATCTGGAAGTACTACGAGCTGACCGGCGAAGAAGAGTACCTCCAGATCATCGAGGCATGGTTCAAGAACCGCTTCGAGGCCGGCGGCACCACCAAGAATATCAACACCATGGCGGTTTTCCTCACTCTAGCCTACGTCTATGAGAAAACTGGCAACCCAACTTACCTCCCGTGGCTCGACGCCTGGGCCGAGTGGGCATACCATGATCTCCCCCGCACTGAGTTCGGTGGAATGCAGCATATGACATATCTCGGACCCAACACGCAGCAGCTCTGGGACGACACTCTGATGATGACCGTTCTACCACTTGCCAAAATCGGGAAAGTCCTCAACAGGCCACACTACGTGGCAGAGGCGACACGCCAATTCCTGATTCACATCAAATACCTCTTCGACACTAAGACGGGACTCTGGTTCCACGGCTGGACGTTCGAGGATGGCGGCCACAACTTCGCGAGAGCGCTCTGGGCGAGAGGAAATGCCTGGGTCACGATTGTGATTCCGGAGTACATCGAGCTGCTTGATCTGCCCCATGGAGACCCGATCCGCACGCATTTACTGGATACACTGGTGGCGCAAAGTGTGGCGATTAAGAAAGTGCAGACACCTGGAGGTCTATGGTGCACGCTGCTGAGTGAGGGGGAGGATACGGGGTCATACGTGGAGGCGAGTGCGTCGGCTGGATTTGCATATGGACTCATGAAGGCGAGGAGGAAGCGATACATTGGAGGGGAGTATGAGGAGGTTGCTGTCAAGGCAGTCAAGGCTGTGATTGAGAATATTGACAAGGACGGAGAGTTGAAGAATGTCTCTTTTGGTACGGGAATGGGGGATACGCTGCAACATTACAAGGATATTCCGCTGACGAGCATGCCATATGGGCAAGCAATGGCGATTATGGCTCTGGGAGAGTGGCTGAGGGTGTACATTTAGATCTAGGGTACATGAATTACGAAGAATATAATGTGACAGATATGACTTCATTTCGACTTCTTGCTACAGCTTCCGTCTTCGGGACTTCGCTGAAAACTGAGGCGTAGTGGCGTATTCCACGGTTGTTGACCTGAGATCTGGATTTCCCCAAAGTTTGGCTCTGCCGAAACTATTGATTTCAGTAACTTAGTTGGTCTCCGCGACCCACAGCGAGGTTTGAGCACGCGGCGTGCCGCCATCCGAAGTAACCCCGTGATATGGCGTGGGGGGACTAGACGCGGGGTAAATGGTGGGGTTCGGTGGTGTTTTGACATCGGCATTTGCGGTTCACAAAAATCGCCACGGAGAACGAAGATGGCGATTAGACTACATGTAGTGGAAGGATGTAAGTGCTGTAGTAATGGCCATGATGAATTGTTTTTGATGTCAAGGGTTTAATCTACAAACATATGATGGCTTTCTATGGTGCAGTTTTTTTTTTTTCGATTGTAATTGTGCTCAATTGAATATTAATTATGTGGTGTCGATAATTATTCTTTTTTAGAAATTGTATTTCAACCTCGTATGCGGCTGATTAATTTAGGCGTATTCTAAAGCCACGGCGTCCCACATAAATCCATGCCAGAGGGTCTCTCTCGTAACCTGGAAGTCTAATGTGTTCCAACCCCTCTTCAGCGCCCCGTTTCCAACCGGGAACTCATAGTAATGCCACTCTCCCGCCAGCGTACCAGATCGATACATACACGGATCAGTCAGTATGCTGCCACTCGTCAGGTTACCCACAGTCGTGGCGCCGTTCACAACGATTGAGGAGCTGACACCACTGGAGTACCCCGCAAGGGATACCGAGAGCACGGCGGACGAATCGTTCGGGAGCTTCGGCACATTGAATTTGACGGTCCAGTTCCCCTTAGCGGACTGCCCGAAGCACCAGTCCGAGGTTTTGCTAGTGCCAACGGTATAGGTCAGGTTTGCGGGGCAGTTGACAACCAGCGCGTGTTCGTGGGGCGCGCCTCCGTAGGCAAACCCTAACGATGTCCTGTCAAAATCGCCGATTTGGAATATGCTCCTCCGTTCCTGAGTCTTCCAAGTGAGGTCCCCAAGCTTGATAGCCTTTTTCTTGGTTACTTCGATATCGTTCTTCAAGAAAGTTGTTGAAACATCGCCAATGGCACCGCCATTGGCCCAGGCTTGTAACGCATAACTCGCAGTGCGGACATTCTTAAACTCGAAGTTGCCGTGCTTGTCAGCGTAGGCCGCATAGTAGTAATAGCGGCCCATATCAAGAGTGGTCTCATTGGGGTGGTTATCGCCAAGGAAGACCGCAGCGTTTGCGGCAGGGCGGCCGTCTGAAAGGATAAGTTTTCCAGACACAGAGCCGCGAGACTGGTACGCAGCGTTATCAAACCAAGGGTATGGATAGGTAGAGATCTCCTTCTTAGCTTGGTGGGCTGCGTCGCTGGAGCTTCCGTCGTTCTGTAGACTTTATTAGCAGGGGCATAAATAAGTAGATGTTCGTTGAGAAACGCACCAGATACCAGAGCCAAGGACCCCATACTTTGCCAACCGGGAAGGCATCAGAGGCAGATGCCATGAAGTGAGTCCCGTGAAGCATGTTCAATTGAACAACATCTCCCGTTTGCGTTTCCCGATGAACTGTCAACTCCTGCTTCAGATGGTCTCCATTGTATTCATCCTTCCCGGCATTGATGTACCAGCTTCCAAACCCAGGACCGTATACACCATAATACTCCTGGTCGCGGACTAAAGCCTGCCAGTCATACTTGGTGATAAAGGTGCCGTCCGCCCTCTGCCATGTCTCATCCTGGACATTGGTCGCAGCAGCAATATCGGCTGAAGTCGGTAAAGCCTCATCCTTGATCGATGTGTGGCCATTGAAGAAAGTTGTGTTGTCGAGACGCCAAAGGGTTCTGAACTCTCCGAGGACCGGAAGAGCGCGGTTAACAAAGTATTGATATGCCCCAGCAAGCTTAGGTTCAATAACCCAATGAAGGTCTCCTTCCTTAGCTTCAAAAGAGATATCTAGGAAATCTTTGGTCTGCTTATGGATAGATACAGTTGTCCAATTCAGATCCGATGCTGCTCCATCTGTATTTATGTCAGTTTCTGGAGAAGTGGTGTGATAAATAAGAAGGACTAACTGTAGCTCGCATAATGACCAACAGCGCCACCGACTATATCTCTGTTCTTGTAGAAGAGCTTCGTGCCATATTGCCTGCCAATGGTAACGTTCCAGATATCATTGCCAATGATGTGCTCTTCGGGACCAACAGTCTTCAGGAAAGGTCCCTTGGCATATACTGGGGTGACAACTGCAAGAGCAGACGCCAAGATATCGAGTCTCATTTTGAAATAAGGTATGAATTGCCAAGCTCGTATGGAAGGTTCCAAAGCGCCCAAAAAAATAGAGATCTACCTTGCCTTTTTTATACAAACGATCCGCGCCTCCGGCATGCTGGTCATGCGTTGACCATGCTTCGGACGAGAGGCTTAGCTAGAACTGCGCATCTTAGACTCGGCATTCCGGAACTGTTTATAGCGAGATATAGAGAAACTAAATTACCCCAGGTTGATTATATGTTATGATATCCACGGCAGACGTTCACAATCACCCTTTTAATCTGTGATGGCATATGTCCAGGGGGGTTGACGACGCCAAGGTTTGCATATTAACCGTCCCCTCTTAGTACAAGGCTACTATTACCCTTGCGGAAATTGTTGCGGTTGGCTATGATCTTTTCCATAAGAGATAGTACACGAGCATTTACACAGTACTCGTGGAGTTGTGCCTGGGGAGGTTGGGATGAAGCTGTCCATGTTTGTCGCTAGGTTGTTCTATGCAGGCTGTATGCGGGATAGATGATCAACGGATAAATTTGTTCCGTCCATCACAGACAACCTCTACTAGAGTATGCCAATCATTTCAATCGGTAAGCGGCACTTACGCGCTCTTTACGGTACCTGGCTGGCTAGGATGCACCAACAACGCGGAGAAATATAATATTACTATGCTATAGTAGTGTGATATTGCTGCACCGAGCGCGCATACCGCAACCCCGTTCATGGAAAGCTGCTCTATAAACGCCTCCTAAATGCTTCCCCGCCTTTCTCCACACCCCACCCGTCTATCCCCGCAAACTGACAAAATAACCATGCCGCAATTCGGGCACGTCGGTGTATCATACCCCAGACCAAAAGCTTCTCATAGTGATCTGCTCTTTTTGCCATATTCCCTGGAGAAATGCAATTTGACCGCATCATTAGGCGCAGTAGTTGGCCATGGCAAGCCGGGGAGTGCTAGAACTACAAAACCATGGAGTATACCCATTTGTGAGTGGGCCAGCGATCAAGGCGAGTTCTGAATTCCCTATCTGTCAGTCATCATGGCACGATCAAAGTCAGTTTTGGCAATTGTGCCGCTCTTTGCTTGTCTCTTGAATCTTGTTGCCCCTACACAGGCAGTCCTTACTGCAAAGGATACAGGCCCTCAATTGGTCATCGCCAACGACAGGCTCTATGCCGCCGTCAACAAAACGACTGGCGCAATCCAAAATCTTCTCTTAGATGGGCAAGATTTGCTCGGTGCTCCTGGATACACAAACCCAACACCAGGAGGCGCCACCGGCAATGGAGCAAGTGGCCTTGGGCCATATCTCGACTGCTACTGCACTCCATCAGGCTTCTATACTCCTGGACACCTTGCTCCCAGGTATCAGTTGATCAATGGCACTGACTCGTCCAAAACTCCATACGGAGGTATTGTGATGAGCGAGACCTATCCCGCAACTGGCCAGGTTCTTGAGCAGTACTGGTTCCTGAGGGAAGGAGAGACAGGTCTTCACACCTTCAGCCGCCTTTACTATCACAACAAGACGACTCCATTTCTGAGAAATCTACAGGAGTTCCGCACTTTGTTCCGCCCGAATACAGCGCTGTGGACTGACCTCTCTACAAATGAGAAGCAGCACGCGCCCTTGCCATCTAAAAATGCCACGGATAAGCAGGTTACTGTTCAAGACGCAACTTGGTACCTCGGCAACACCCCTGATGACGCCTATGTGCAACAAGAGGGTGATTATTTCACCAAGTACACTTTCCAGGATACTTGGAGGGATCATGATGTCCATGGAATGTACGCGGATGGCAAGTACAGTGACGATGGCAGCACTTTTGGTGCCTGGCTCGTCATGGGCAACAAAGAGACATACTTTGGAGGTCCATTGCATTCAGATCTAGTCGTAGATGGTATTGTGTATAACTATATGGGTGAGTTATTTACACTAAATTTGACCGTTCAAGTACTGATTCTTAAAAGTGAGCAACCACCACGGTGACGGCACTCCAAACATCACTGATGGATTCGACCGCACATTCGGCCCAGTGAGTCTTGACATTACCATTAACCACACTCATATTCTAACTATCCATAGAGTTATTTCCATTATAACAAAGGCTCCCCAACAACAACATTGCAAGAGCTCCGCGAGGACGCATTGCAATACTACTCACCAGATTGGAATGCCGACTTTTACGATGACATCGCCAAATACGTGCCAAACTACGCCCCAACCTCCAAGCGCGGAACCTGGAAAGGCCACGTCAAGCTTCCCAAAGGCGCCACCAAGCCGCTCGCTGTCCTGGCCCAAAACGGAGTTGACTTCCAAGACAATGACCAAGACACTAAGGCCCTTCAATATTGGGCTGACATCAACCCCAAAACCGGCAACGTTGAGATCCCCCGTGTTAAGGAAGGCACTTACAGACTCACCATCTACGCCGACGGTATCTTCGGGCAGTACACCCAAGACAACGTCGTGGTCAAGGCCCGTAAGACGCAGAACACGCACGTCAACTGGCAGGAGGAGAGCGCAGGAAAGGAAATCTTCCGCATTGGTACTCCAGACAAGTCTGCTGGCGAGTATAAGCACGGGTATGAGCTAGACCTGACGAAGCCGCTGCAGCCTGAGCAGTACCGTAAGTACTGGGCCGCATACGACTTCCCAACCGACTTCCCCAATGGCGTTGTATACAAGGTGGGCGAAAGTGATGCCGCGAAAGACTTCAACTACATCCATTGGAGTGTGTTTGGCGGATACGCAAACTCGGTACGCACGGAGCCGTACTACGAGAATGTGAACAACTGGACTATCCAGTTCGATCTTTCCAAGAAGGAGATCAACCACAAGAAGAAGGCAACCTTTACGGTGCAGCTTGCAGGCGCGAAGACCGCGGCGGGGAACACAGATGTATATAACGCGACCGAGCCTTATGCGAACCTCCCGTACACCGTTGCGGTCAATGGGCGGGACCTGAGGCCTTGGGTTATTCCGTAAGTTTATTCGGCGCCGAATAGGGATTTCAGAAGGCTAACCTGAAGAAAGATACTACCACAGCAGTTCTTGCGGTGTGCGATCAGCTGTTATCTGCTACAACATCGACAAGAAATTCACGTTTGATACGTCGCTGTTGGTCGAGGGTCTCAACGAGTTCACGCTGAGTCTGCCATACAATGCCATTGACTATGAGAGCGCGGTATTGCCTCAGTCTACGTATGTGCAATACGATGCGCTGCGGTTGGAGATTGAATAGTGAAGCAATCGTCGGCACTTGTCAGAAGCTGGTCTGTGGAAGATATCTCTTCTGCGGATAGACCTCGCTATTAAACGATCTGAATAGCAATAGTATAATGTCCGCATAATAATCCTTTACCTCAACATGCATGGCCTGTAAAGATACACGCAACACAAAACATGTATGCAAAGCGAGGCGAACATTACATTATACAGGTTCGCCCCTCTCCCCCTCCAGTGAGTCCGCACACAAATACCACTCCCCAAATATATAATATCAGCTTCCCATCGCTCCGTTAGCCACTTAGAATCACTTATGCGTATTGAGCCAACTCTGGACGCGTACTACTCAATCTTTGAGGGCATAACAGCGTGGGGGGCAGCCATAATGTTTGTGTTAGGGCTGGCGCTGGCATTGGGTGGGGGGATCGCGATCTGGGCTGTGATTCTTTTATACCAATTAGTGAAAGTTTTTGTCGGTTGATCGAAATAGAGGGGCAGGGGTGCTCTAGGACAATGGGGTGATTAGCATCTGCTAGAAAACGGATGAGTGGGCAGTTGGAAGGAGGTAGTTTATGGTACGATGTTTCTGCGACATCAGATCATGTCGCTTATAATTATCACTTGCTCGATTCTTCGTTCCAGGAACGAACATAAGCCAAGACACAACTTACCTTCCCTCTGACCTCCCACGCCGATAGAAACGAATAACAAAAACGATGTACTACCACTTCCATCCTCCAGAATACAGCAAAATGTCCTTAAAACCAGCAGTACACAACCCCGAAACCGCCCCCCTCCTCTCCCCACCTCCGCCCTACAAACCATCGCCTCAAAACACACAGAACAGCTCGCAGCTCCCCACGCCCACCCCGAACCGCAGCAGCTCCCGGAAACCTTCCATCAGCCTTCTTAAGAAACTTGAGCAGCTCGACGCAACTTTAAAGAAGTACACCCCAGTCTTACTAAATATATTCGGGTTCGTGCTCTGCGCTACAGCGCTGGGGGTCATCGCGGTGGTTGCCATGGGGTTGGCGGTATGGATAGTGGGATTGGTGATTCATATATTGTACGTGGGATCGAAGGAGATTTTCCATTAATCAAAAGGGGGCGGTTGCCTTATGGCTGAAGAAGTAGAGCAACTTATGCTAGGAAAGGAAGGAATGCGTGGTAGTCAAAAAGAGGCAGTATCATACAACCATTGCGCACTTCAGACCAAGCTATGTCTAAATATCATTCTTCCACTTCTCAAGAATCAATATAAGCCACTACATTAGGCACCCACCCATCTAAATTATCTGCTATCTGATATGCATTGCTACCTTGACCTAAAATATATCACTTAAATCTTCCGAATGACAGCAACCCCATTATAACAGAAATGCGCGACAGCAATATGGGACGACAATTATACGCCGTCGGACCACGCTGCTTCCAACAATCACCCCATCCTTCCTATCTCTAGAATAAATAAAAAGCTACACCCAACTTACCTTCTATTTAGACGCTTCCTACTATTGCTAGAACAATACCAGAAAGTAATATCTCCGGCCTCTTAAACTCCAGCAAAATGCGTGACCCCGAAACAGCAATTCGCAACCTCAAAAGAGCAATGGATAGCCTTGAAACGGCTATGGATAATCTTGAAAAGAAAAGGCACAACTCCAATACCAAGTCCAACGAACGCCCCCCTCTTTTCCCAGAGCTAGGCAGCACACACAGCAACATCGAGACTGCTCCAGCCAGCTGGCCCCAAGTAATATCGCCTTCTCCGCTGAAACCTCATATCAGCCGCCTAGAAAACCTCAAGCAGTTCAACAAAACTATGAGCCAGTATCACCCAGAGCTATTTGAATTAGCCATGTACGTGGTTTGTACGACGTTATTGTTTGTTTGGGTAGTAGGTACGGTGCTACTTGGAATAGGGTTGCTGGCGATAGTGCTGTATCTATTATTCGAGGGGGCTAGGGAGCTTTTCTGTTAATCGAAAAAGATGCACTCTAGATACACGGAGGCTAACATCTGCTTTGGAAAGGAGGGTGTGGGCGAAGTGGTATGGAAGTGGAATCGTACAACTATTATGCGCCGATTGGCCAGCTACCACCTCATCATTCCTACCCTTTACGGAAAGGAACATAAGGAAGTAGGACTACCGACGTCTCTGAGAAATCCTTTGTCATGATAATAATTCCCATTTATAACCCAAAATAAAGGCCATCCTCAAGTCTCTTAAACACCACTACTAATCTCCCAAAATAGCAGTGTCCAACCACGAAAATGCGTCCCCCATCCCAACCCCCCATTCCCTACAAACTACATCCGAAACCTACATTCGATATTCTAGATAAACGCGAGCGCCTCCAGGATACTCTGACGCAGTACGCCATTGCCATTATAGGAGTCTGTGGGTTTGTGATAGGTGGCTCGATGATATTGAGCTTGGCACTGGCATCCGTAGGGCTCCTGTCATTCTTCGTGGGGGGAGTGATATACGTGTTGTTCCAGGTCGTAAAGCTGCTTGTCGGTTAACCAGAGAACGACGAATTGCCCAGTGCACGTGGGTAGGAGAGATGGAAAATTAGTGGGCGATAATTCGAGGGAGGCAGATCTTACTATGATTGTGGGCTGTTGGGTCAAAAAACACCATTGTAAATTATCACCTCATTCCTCCTTTTCTTAGAATGAATATAAGCCACCACATTTACCATAATTCTGAACCACCGTCTATCACAAGGGCTACTTCTATTCACTTCTAAAAACTCAAAGGCAGCAACCTCCCAAAATGGTCCTCCCAAAACTCGACACGGCGACTCTCGCCCCCCGACCTCCTCCTACCTTCCAAGATAAACTCAACCGCCTCTCCGCGACTATAAAAGCAAGTGGCCCAGCCCTGGGGGATCTTTTTATAATGACGCTGGGTATGTTGCTAGGAGCACTGGTGATAATTGGCGCAGTGACAGGTCTACTCTATGGAACCGGGTTTGCAATATTCGTGCTGGTTCGGGGGTCGAAGAAGGCTATTGCCCTGGCTTGAACGATGGAAGCGGCTTGCTTGGTGCGCACTTTGGGGTATGAAGATATGGTCAGATTGTTGGTGATGGTTGGAATGGAAGTACTTTCATCGTACGACGATTAGCGCAGTTGGAACAGCTTATAACCTCATTCCCCCCCTCTTTGGAAAAGATTAAAAACTACTACCGTCGCCGTTGGAATATATATATCATTACATCAACCCACCGAAATAATAATATTCGCCGCATCAAAACTCTCAAACGCCAGCATCCCCAAAATGGCCCTACCAAAACTCGACACAGCATCGCTCGCGCCCCGTCCTCCACCAACCCTCCTGGAGAGACTCAAAAGCCTGGACTCGAAATTAAGTCCCTACGGTCCAGTTCTAGGAAACCTCTTCTTATTCATACTATGAACGTCGGTGGGGACGTTTATAATGGTAGCCGTGGTGACGGCCTCACTATGTGGGATAGGGTTTGCATTGTTCATGTTGGTCCAGGGGGCGAAGGTGGCTATGAGTTGATTGAAAGAGTTTGTTTCGGTTTGTCCGGTGCGTGCTTGTGGGAGTGAGAGGAACGGTTTTCAGGAAACGAAGAAGATGGGGGAAAGAGGGGAGGGTGGAAGTAATATCGCATGATGATTATGGCCCGTCAGACCATCCATCGCCTCTTGAGGAGAAAAGAGATGGTTGGGTCGAGAGGGGAAGGGGGTAGGTTGTAGTCAAATAAAATAGTATCATCCAACGATTTTATACCATCATACCATCAATCATCCCATCTCTTCCTTTGTCAGAACTTAAAAAACCCTACTATTCCATCGCCTTGTTCTCGTACTATCAATGCCATAATTATACTCCCATCAGCAACTACTCAACAAAACTTACTACCATTTATATCTCCCCAAATGCCCCTTAAACCAGCAACAATGAAAACTGAACCCACAGTCCACACCTCAAGCGCAGAACTCTTTGCGCCCCCTCCAAGCCCAAGAACCCTACCTCCACCTCGTCCGACGACGACGACACGCCTGGGAGCGCAAACCACTCCGTCCACGCCCATTCCCGCCTGTCCAACCACTCCTCCAAAACCTCGCATAACGCGGCTGCAGCAGCTCAAACAGCTCGATGCAACACTAGACGAGTATATGCCTGTCATCGGAAACATATTAGAGAAACTGGGCACCTCACTATTAGTAGGGCTCTTAATTCTCGTTCTTGCGGTGATTTTTGTTGGGGTGCCGATCTTTTTGACAGGCTCTGCCGTGTTGGAGGCTTGGAGGGGGTGAGTGGGTAGTCGGGCTGGGGATGGGGAATGGAGTTGGATCAAGCAGTATCATAAGCACGATTCTACCTATCAGACCATATAATATCAAACCATCCCTGACCTCACCACTTCTATTCCTCGAAACATATAAAGCCACTACATCACCTCTAAAACAAACCTAAATCCCACCATTACTTCCATATGCCCAAAACACCTGCAACAGCCCCCTTAAACAGTCGAAACAATGAAGAGTGAGCCAACACCCCACAGCTACAACGACCTGCTCGCAGCACCTCCCTACCAACCACAACCACGGGCTCAGCAGACAAACCAGCAAGACCCATCCTCCTTCCCTCCCAGCGCCTCAACAGCCTCTTCTCTTGCACAGAAAACACCTGGAATTCCGCCCCTCACCTTGGTAGAAAAACTCAACTACTTTGACGCAGCGCTCGAGGCAATGATGAACACATACTCGCCCGTCCTCGGGCGTATAGTGGATAAAATGGCATGCCTGATGCTCGCAGGGTTCTTAGTGCTGGTGTTTACGGGTGTGTTTGTAGTGGCGCCAATTTTGCTGGTGTATCAGAAGGTGTGGGGGGAGTAGAGGGGGTGAGGGAGGGGAGATGGGAGATGCTCGGCGCAAGAGGGGGAGTTTGGAGTTTGGGGGGTTGGTGATGGTGATGGTAGTGATTAAAGCGAGGCATGGAAAAGAATATAGAGATGGACAGTTCGCAGTTCTCAGTTCTCAAGACAAGGGGGTGGGCGAGGTGGGAGTCAAGTAAAGTAGTATCATACGACGGTCTTCATCTCCTCAAACCACCCCTCCAAGTCACACCAGCTTATCACCTCACTATTTCCGCTCTAAAAACTAAATATAAAACAACTATACTACCCTCTCTCACAATACAATATCATCACCAACCACCAACCCAAAATCCACACACATCCACCTTTAGAATCACTACAAAATACCCCCTTAAATAAGCAGCAATGAAAACCGAACCCAAAACCGAGCCCACCCTCCTCACAGCACCTCCCTACCACCTCCGCCCTCGCAAACTAAAACACCGCGCCACCAAACCAGTCACTCCACCCATCCGCCCCAAACCTTCCACTCCATCCTCCCTCCCCGTCAACACACCGCCAAGGCCTCCTCTCACCGCGTTAAAGAAGATTAAGCACTTCCAAATAACCGTTGAGAAGTACGGCGAAATCGTCATGGAGTTCAACTGTACAGTTCTGATGATCGCGCTGGGGGGGGGGG
>JPJZ01001013.1:0-39393 GCA_000750815.1 Pseudogymnoascus sp. VKM F-4516 (FW-969) | reverse complement strand
GCCCTCCTCCGATACCTCTTGAGGATGCCCTTGTTCGGTGGACATCACAGGTCCAGCTCTTCAACTGCTTCCTCTGCACACCAGAATGCGCCAGGCGCCACTTCGAATCTACTTCAAGCTGCGCAAGTTCTAGGCTCCGTGGGAACGCCATCTGCGAGTACTCGGACCACTGCGGCGGCTACAGCCACAGCTCCTGGAGCTCCACCAGCCCGTCTGTATCCCTCCTCCCCCACAGCCTCCCACACCTTCAATGCGGCAGCCCAACCAGCCGCCCAACCTCCCAATCACAGCCCTGCGCAGACCAACCTGCCCTCGAACGCCATAATGTCAAACCCCGCCGCTCCCAACAGCGCGCAACAATTCGAGACGCCGCGGCGACAACAGGCGTACGCGCGACACCCCGACGAGCTGCACATGGGCGACGCGGACAGCGCGGCGGCGCAGAAGGGCCCCCTCTCACCACGCGACTACGGAGCCGCAGGTGCACCGCGTATAAATCTCGAGCAGGCCACGCCCGAGACCGCAAACTACCAGAGCAACCTCCCTGGCCCTCTCCAGAGCGGAGGATCCTCCCACAGGGTGCCGACTCTGTCCTCGAACAGCACCCCCGCCGTGCCCGCGCTGCAGACCACGATGCCTGCCGACCCGTTCGCGACGCCGCTTCGCTCGAACCAGAACCTCTCGCACAACTACTCGCGGTCTAGCCCGTCGACGGCATACGATGGACAGCCATACCAGCCGTACACGACCACGCCGGGCGGCACATCGGAGCTCTCGCAGTTCTCGACCCCGAGCTCGCTGAAGTACGCGCCGGGACAGCAGAGGAATGTCTCCAATACACCGCTTGGGCTTGCGGATATCCGACCGCGCGCGGACTCGACGCTGTCGGACGCGGTGCTGCCAGGTGCCAATCCGTATTCTTATGATGGCGCGAATGCGGTGCCAACGAATAGCAACTATCTGGCCCCATGGGCAATTTACGCGTTCGATTGGTGTAAATGGCCGTCGCACAATAATGATGCAGGAAAGGTTGCTGTAGGAAGCTATCTTGAGGACGGGCACAATTTTGTAAGTCTATTGTTTCTAGTCTGCTTCCGCTTCTTGTGCTAACATGCTCTCGCAGATTCAAATCCTCGAAACCTCGATCAAGCCTTCGTCGCCGGAGCCGTACTCGCCATCTGCCCCCAAATATGGCCTCGAATTCTCGAAAATCGCAGAGGCTACTCATTCATACCCCGTCACACGCTTGCTATGGGAGCCACCATCTTCTCAAAAGCAGTCGACGGATCTCCTGGCTACCTCTGGTGACCACCTCCGATTATGGTCTCTTCCGGCAGATACCTCCATGTCAAGCCACTCCAACTCCATCACCCGGTCCTCGAACCACGGACAGTCTCAGCCTCCTAGCAAGCTTACACCGCTAGCTCTGCTATCCAACTCAAAGACGCCAGAGCACACCGCTCCACTTACATCCCTAGATTGGAACACCGTCTCTCCATCTCTCATAATCACCTCGAGCATCGATACCACCTGTACCATCTGGGATATTCCAACCCTGACAGCCAAGACGCAGCTAATCGCCCACGACAAGGAAGTCTTCGATGTTCGCTTCTGCGCCAACAGCGTTGATGTCTTCGTAAGCTGCGGCGCCGACGGTAGTGTGCGCATGTTCGATCTACGCAGTCTAGAACACAGTACCATTATCTACGAGCCAACCGCCAAAGACGATAAAGGTATTTTCTTTTCCCCACTTCCTATAGATCCCAACTAACACCCACCAGACAACAACCCCGCATCCGGCCGCATCTCCCCCACCCTCGCCCAACAAACCATGGCCTACGCGCCTCCCCTCCTCCGCCTCGCCGCCTCTCCCCACGACACCCACCTCCTCGCAACCTTCTCCCAAGACTCGAAAATCATCCGCATCCTCGACGTCCGCCAGCCAGGCCAAGCACTTCTCGAGCTCCACGGCCACGCCGCGGCGATCAACTGCATCGAGTGGAGTCCGACGCGTCGCGGCACCCTGGCTAGTGGCGCGGATGATAGTCTGGTGCTGGTGTGGGATCTGCTTAATGCGAATCCGACCCAGCAGCAGCAGGGCGTTAATGGCGTGGCGCCCGGTGCGGGGGGTGATAATGTCAGGAGCCCGACGGCGAGCTGGAGGTGTGATTATGAGGTTGGGAATTTGAGTTGGGCGCCGAATAGCGCACTGGGGAAGGATGGGAGTGATACGCTTGGTGTGAGTGGCGGGAGGGGGATTTGGGGGGTTAAGTTTTGATTGGGGAAAATGGGGTGGGGGTTTGGTTGGGGGACAGGGGGTAGATAGAAAGCAAGGAGCATAGCTAGCATGGCGTTTTTTAGGCTTGCGGCCCGGGATTGAAATGTTGGCGTACGTAGGGATATATTTGTGAGGATGCACTGAATCAAAAATTTGCTTCCCATCATGCCTTCCCCCCTCACAGTGACGGCGACGCCTTCCCGCTCTCCTCGGCCCTCTTCCTCCGTATCGCTGTACTACTTATCTTGGCTGCGAAATTCTCCGTCTTGCTCGCTGCTGCGTCCTCCCCTGCGTCCAGGACGTCAATCTCGAATGTCTCCAGAGCTGCCCACCCCTTCTCCTCGCGCTTGGTGTTCACTGCCGCGCCGCCATCGCGGGTTTCCCCCGATACGACGAGCGCCGAGACCGCTTCGTCGGTGATAGTTGGACCGAAGGGATCCTGAATCTCAACGCACTCAATCGTAATCCCCGCTTGCTTAAGATGAGTCGACACACCCCGCCCATTCACAACTGGTGCATCGAACGAGGTCCTCTGGATGTCCTCTGCGCTGCCTGGCGCGGTGAAAGACAGAAGGGGGACGAGGAAATTAATCACGCCTTCCTCGCGCTTCTTCCAGCTTTCCAGCTGCTCAGCGTATTTCTTGTTCTTAAGCAACTCGTCGCCGGTGATGCCGATGATGAGCCTCCGCGGTGCCTGAGAGGTGAGGGTCGACGCCTGGGGCTGCAGCATCAGCGCGGTGCATGTGAGGAGGAGCTTGTGCCCGGCGTGGAGATGGTCGAAGGTCCCGCCAACAGCGACGACGGAGTGAGTTTTTGATGAAGCGTGGGGCGGGGTTTGGGTAGTTTGACTAGCTTGGGCAACGACTGTTGTTCCGCCAGGGACGGTGCGGATTTGGCCGTGGAGAGGCGGCGTATGGCTGTTTGCTGCGGTGGAGTATTTTTGGAAGACAGATTGGCCTTGCTCGCCGTCGACGCTGAAGATGAGGTTCCAGTTCCTCCTTGTCAGGGCTAGGGTCTGGAGATCGATGATGGGACCGCCAGTTGCGGCTATTGGCTTGTTCCCGACCTGGGATGGCTTCTGAGATGGGTCATATTCAACTAGTAGCACTCGTGGATCTATCCCTCCTGGTCCATCGAGCTCAATATTCTTCTGAGCGCAGACAACGGAAATGAGACTATACAGCTCCGCTAGTAAATGCTGTGCCTCTTTGAATAGATGAGACCTCGGCTTATCAAGCTGTCCGCGCAAAGCCGGCCATGGCACAGCAATATCTAACACAGCTACAGGGCTGACTCTGGCAGATGCTAGTTCGCAAAGGGCGGCCGTGAAAGCGGGTAGGTAGGCGGCTTTCAAGGAAGCTCTGTCTAGAGATGGCGGGGGAGGAGGTAAAATTAATAGTGATGGGGCTGAGGTGGACATCGTGTTCTTAGAGCTGTCTAGTGACAGTATTATATGTCTCTGTTTTAATCAAAGGTGATAAGAGGAAGCAAGAAGTTAATGGACGTAACCCAAGCGGGCCGAATGGGTATGCTCCGAGGCTGTCGGTAGCTTGCCATAGCTCCTCATTGGTTGGAATTGGAGGGGCATGTCGACTCGCTTAGTAAGCATAGCGGAATGCGGGGAAATGTGGCTCCGTAGCCAAAAATGATTTCTGACGATATACTCCCACAAATAACGCAGAGTACTACTCCGTGTAATGATAAGAAAGTAATTGGCCTACATAAGATGACAGTTTCATAAGCCGCTTCATAATGCATGGTAATTGCGAAGTCGGCCACATGCCAGCTTATGTTATTCCTTTTTCGTCCCAAGTCCCCTGTGTAGAGTAAGCATTGGCCATATGTGCGACATGTGGGGTCCATTTCAGCACGACAGGGAGCTCTTTGATCGCCCGGTTAGCGGTGCACAGGATCACTGGTGCACAGTGTTTGCTAGATTCTGCAGTCGGACAACGATATGGATGCATAACATACCTACAGTACTGTACAAAGGAATGGCTGGGTACGAGCTCTGCCCGCCCCGATTGCGTCCCGAACCGCGCGCGGCGCGAGCCGGGGACATGGAGTCGGCCCTCTACCATCACATTGTATGGTTCAGATACTATGGTGTAGCTCGGCGATGGAGATGAATTGGGACCTGGGACCCGGTCATATTCGTCAGATATGAGCTGGACACAGAACGTGGCTTGCCCCTATGCCCGGGGCGGTAAGGTTATATAGTTGGAATGCAGGAATGCATGGGATTTGGATGCAGGTGGTTGAAAGCGACGAATTACTTACTGTGCTGTGCATACACAGTCGTATACTCCAATATCCAGTACCTGAGACCTCTATACTGCAGCAGAGTACAGTACTTAGTATGTAACCTAGCTTCACGCACAAAAGGCCGTACTGGGTTATCCCGACCGTTCTCCTGCAGCCGAGCGGTGTGATCAATTCGCTACAGTACTGCACCTCTTCAAACACAGCAGCCACTGCTGAAGATTTTACGGCCGAACCTACGACAACTCCTCTCCGCAATTACCATCGCCTACGCCTACGCGCTGTTTTCCTGGCGCTTCATGCGCCAAAGGAGCGCTGGCTTTGCGGTATTTGGAATAGAGAATCCTTTGGCGCTCTAGAATTAGAACTCACATTCGCCAACCACGCAAGCCACTGAGAGTGCCCTAGCTGTCTAGCTCCCCTCCTGGCGCTTGGGTTGGGCGTTGGCGGGCGCTTGAAGCTGTCGGTTAGTGGTTGTCCCGGTGCACAACGTGCGTCGACACCACCATCCTAATACCCCTCGCCTTGAATGCTGAAGATCTACAGTTAAGTATAGCACTATCTATTGTCAGACCCGGTGTCGACTTGATTCTAATATTGCGTGCTTTATACGGAGTCTACTGTATTCAACAATCCTTCCACCCTCCTTCCTATCCCTGTGCCTGTGCCATGCTCTCTGTACTATACGTTTTCATTTTTCTTTTGCTCGTTCTAGTTGTTGGTCCTAGACCCTAGGACTAAGGCGCAACTATTATCTACAGCAACTTCCTCTAGACCACGCCCGCCATCCTTCGGCATGCGCATGCTTATGAATATTGCAATAATAATCCGTACATGAACCTGAAAGGTGCATATATAGTACAGTATAGTAGACAATATAGTACTCAATATAGTACACACCTCGGAAGTCTTTCCGCTTGAGCGACGCCTCATTACTGGATTGGGGACTCTTCGGCATGCGCTTCAACGTGGCCCAACCCCAGCGAATCCTCCTTCTTCACATCTCCCTCGCAACACAGGTACTGAAGACAGAAATCCCACTCTTGTCCACACTCCTATCCCTCCCAATTTGCTAATTTGGGCATCATTTATCACCTGACTTACCCGGACCCGAGAATGTGGTTGAGACTAAGATAGAAACGCTGTTCAGCGGCTGGAGTTTCTGCAAGACGTCGCATGTCTCGTCCGTTCGGCGCTCTCTACTCGCCAGAATACATCAGACACACCAGACACACCAGACACACCAGATTCTCCAAGACCAACACACGTATGCTTCATGCACAGTACTCCAGCTTAGCCTATGACGAGATAGTATCTACTGCACTGCACGCTTCGAAAATACTTTGACTGGCTCAGTCCTGTCGGCCGTACTACTACTGTGCATCAAAATTCAGCAACGACCCCTCATCGAGCCCTTCGCCCCTCCCTCGCAAACCCCCCCCCCTCCTCTATCTCCACACGATCTGCTGCCACGAACAGTAAACACAAACAGACGCTTTCAATTTCCTTCTGTCTGCTGCCACACTCAGGAGGGTGCCACTAGAGTCAGATTGGCAAGTTAGCAGCTCTCGGCAAGTATGACCTTAGAGGGTCCTGTCGCTCAATTCTTGGTTACCAGGATCGCAGACTCCCCCCTTTGCGTGCGGCGTGAGATATAAGTGGCCGCTTCCAAGCTTCTCTGTCGGAGCTGAGATGACCTGGTCTCCTGGTATTGAAATTGAATTTTCTCCAGCTTTGGCAAACCCATAATTTATCACGTTATGGCTCCTCGGAGGCAGATTGGCATTCTAGACCTTCCTGACGAGGTTCTCCTAGTAATACTTCGTGCCGTCGACACCGATCCCGGCCCCATCAATATTGATCATCGCGCGTGGATGAGTGTCGTGAGCTTTAAATTCGAGAGTCAGCTGCCGCGCGAGCCCGAGGTGGTGGGCAATTTCCGCTTCACCTGCAGACGCTTCTCCGAGGTTGGATTGCAGCATCAATTTAAGACCCTGGCCACGCGATTCAACGAGGCGGGCCTCAATAGACTGAGAAATATTGCGCGGTACCCGCATCTCGCCACAGCGGTCAAGAAATTCACGTACTTGGTACCCAGGCTTTTCTTCAACGGTATAGCGTAGCGCACATCGTCTCATGCTGTGCATGCCGGCTAACCGTGCCCATAGATCAGGCGCACATTGAGCGCATCAGCGAGGCCATCATCGCAAATGGCAAGAGAGTCCCCGATCAGCTCATTGCGCAGGCCAAGGAGCAGGTCAGCATCGTCAAGTCCAAGATCGACCGGGAGATCTTGGACGGCGCCTTCGCCGCTTTCACTTCCCTGCAGCATGTGTCGCTGCTGAGCCTGCAGAACCAAATCGACACCCAGTTCATCGCTTTTATGCAGAATAATGTATTCGACGCGGCCATGCAGCCCAGTCGCACTGCAGCCTACCTCCATGGCGTGAAAACACTAGGGAGCGCCCTGCTCTCCTCCCAGTCACCTGCTAGCCGTCTCTCGTTCCCGATGATAGACGCCCAGACCGCCATCTCACTGCGGAGTATCCCAAGTCAGAGGGTTCAGAGCATATCATCTCGCCTCGAGTGCATATTAGCGCGGTTCGTCGACCCAGATGAGTTCCAGGCTAGCTTTGGACAGCTGTCGGGCGTTATCGAATCTATTCTTACTTGTGCTACAAATCTCGTGACTTTGCACATAGGATTCCCAAGGGGTAGACCGGCCTCGATTCCACTCGCGGACGTTTTTCAGAATGAAAACCTCACGAGACTGCGTGTTATCTCGCTCGAGTCATGGAGACTCGATGCGGTCGAGATTATCGACCTTGTCCGACGACACCGGAACATGCTAGGCGGATTGCGACTTCGTGGCGTACTACTGAAACCTGGAAGTCGCTGGAGAGATGTCCTCATATTCTTGCGGCAGGAGGCTAAACTCACATGGTTAAGTTTGTCCGATGCAGATTACGCAGCAAGCTTCGATGGAAGAGCACCAACTGGTTTTGACGTGACGGATAGAGACTCGACCTGGAGCAATGTCGAGGACGACTTCGACGAGGCAGACATGGATTACGGCCAAACCTCTGGTTCCGATGCCTCCGCTGAAGCCAGCGAGCAGGAAGACCACGACGAAGGAACAACAGACGTCGAAAGTACACTAGACGGCCCATACATAGAACCCACAGGCTCAGATCTAGAAGCATACGACCTAGAAAACGGCGTACACCACGCCTCATCCGATCACCCCAGCGGCGACGACACCCACGACGACTTGTGGGAAAGCATAAGCCAGCGCAGCGAGCAGCACGCCCCCTCGGTCGACAACGAAGCCGAGACAAACGGCCACATCAGCGGCGATGAGAACGACTTTCCCGACCCGCCTCCCCACGTCGCGACGCCCATCCCGAGATCTCTGTGTACATGCCCTACGCTTCTTGAGCTCGATGATGAAGAGGGTGCGGATGTTCCGACGAGTCGTGTCACAGCTAAACAGAGGGCGGTATGGGAGGAGTGGGTGCTGAGGCGATGTTTGAAGCATGGGACGTCGGGGGTTGTAGTGGAGAGTGAGAGGTCGGGGGAGTCGAGCGCTTGAGCTGCAATATAGTAGCAGAGCCCGTGACTATACGTTTTAAGCTGTTAAGTCGGCATATAGAGGTGGTCGAAGCG
Source organism: Pseudogymnoascus sp. VKM F-4516 (FW-969) (assembly GCA_000750815.1). Classification (NCBI taxonomy): domain Eukaryota; kingdom Fungi; phylum Ascomycota; class Leotiomycetes; order Thelebolales; family Thelebolaceae; genus Pseudogymnoascus; species Pseudogymnoascus sp. VKM F-4516 (FW-969). Next base: position 31,187 of record JPJZ01001013.1, on the reverse strand, counting down.
GGTTGGTAGCGGTTTGTGCCTGGGGGAGAATATGTATTCATGAGCGCGCGCGGGGCAATTCAACCTCATAGAGGTCGGATTTATGCCTCTGCTGCGAAGTGGTGGATAGGGAAGCTTGAGGAATGATTCAACATGGGGACTTAGGGGGGGGGTATGTTGTCTTAATCTAGACAGGCAGGAGGTGGCGCTGGCGGCTTTTTGTCCATTTTTATTGCTCCGTGTAATTAAGGAGGAAAAGTTATTGGTGTCTTCTATATCTTATGTGATGGATGCGACGACAAGCCAGCGGTCCACGCAAAGCCCTCGAGTAATTTCGTATACAGCTGCGTGGGACTGGTCATTTCGTGTGCCTCGATACCGGCCGGAGCCTATCATATCATGTTGAAGCTCGGGGTCCAACCGCAAACAGCTGTCTATGGCGCTCAACTACCAAACCACATTGCTGCTATTTATATATACAGAGTATTCCTTACCATTGCAATAAACAGATAAAATCGGTGCTCTATTCAGTAGTTATAAAGGTAAAAGGTGGCTCAATTCTCGGATTTATTTGACATTTAAATTTATCAACTCAATTTTTAACAATGAAATCTTAAACGTTTTATTGCAGCCAATGTCCTTTTTAATGGAATTGATCCACCATTTAAACCCTTAGACCCCTAAAATCAAACCATCAAATGTTTTATTGTAGCTAACTTATAAAATCCTGGCTGGACTGCGGGTTGTAACATTGGCCTGGTATTTCGTGGCTTATCTCGGATCCAGATCCCAGCCCCGCGATTCGCGGACTTGGCCATGGCGGTTACGTAGGCACCGCCCGCAACTGAGACCTCCACCGCCGCCTCCCCTCATTAAGACGACCACTACCAGCCTAGACCTCCAGTACTATGAGTGCCTGAATATGCGCGCCGCTGATGGGCGACCGATTTCACGACATACACGCCTCAATGTCTCTTGCCGGGTAATTTGAGCGCTGTGCCCACCAAGGTGACTCGACGAACGCCGAGCGGACCCCGCAAGCGACAGGATGGTTCCCAAGCCCACGCTGAGCTTGACACTTCCTTCGCTGAAGGATGAGACGGTGCTTGATTGCCGAGTTTATTTCCCGACAACATTATATGATGGGGCAGCGTCCACGGAATCGTTTTCGGGGAGCTCGACCGGCGATGACGAAACACAGCGTGGAGGTAATGGGGCGAGAGGAGGGCTGAACGGGGACGCTCATGCCTGGGATAAATCTAGATGGCCTGCGAAAAGGAAGAAGGCGGCGATAGTAGCGCATCCGTATGCGCCACTGGGTGGAAGCTGCGACGATTATATTGTACAGCAGACCGCGGGAATACTGCTGAAGCAGGGTTTCGTAGTGGGGCTGTTTAACTTCCGGTATGCTGAAGCATTGGATCATACTGTGGGAGAGACGCTGACTTTGATAGTGGTGCGGCTAAGTCGAAAGGCAAGACATCGTGGAATGCGAAGCCAGAAGTATGCGATTATCACTCTATGGTCGGGTTCATGGCGGTCTTCATGTTCTATCTTGACATGGAACCCTCATCTCTCGCTCCCTCTGTTGATACCGGTACCTACGAACTGATGACTATACCCTCCCAACTTCCCGCGAACCCCGTATCTGCGCCTCTAGCCCGTCCTACAACTTCTTCTAGTGCATCAACAACCCGCGATTCCGCGGTAGTGGACAACACGCCCCTCCTACTCCTTGCCGGATACTCGTACGGCTCTCTCATAACCACCATGCTCCCTCCCCTCCCCAACCTCCTCACCCCCTTCCAATCCCCCCTCTCCGGCAGCGCAGCCTCTGAAATCAGACTCCGTGCCCAGCACCTCGCCGAGGAGCAGAATACCTTGCACACCGAGCGACTCAAGCGCGCGTCCGAGGCAGCGACGCGGCGGCAACATGCGAGAAAAGTGTCAGCGGGCATACGAGTAGGCGGGGATGAAACGCCGTTAGATGTTCACCACCGTACGAGCCTGGACTCGCACCACGGTCGGAGAAGCTTGAGGCTTGATAGGCTGGAGCATAGCGACTGGGGACGGAGGAGCGTCGAGAGGGTTAGAAGCTTGAGGAAGAGCCTGGACGGACACCGCTTCTCACCCCCTCCTTCTCCTACACACCACACGTCGCATAGCGAGAGGCGAGGGAACAACTCATCTGCTACTGATGATACACCCAGTGGCGCATCGGTGGTAGTGAGCCAGGAAGAGGCACGTGAAGCCGCAGCCGCCACGGCAGTAGTTCCGATGCCGCACTTGGAATTTGGAGAAATGGACGCAGCGTACCTTCTCATCTCACCCATACAAGGCGTTGTTGGTGGCTTAGCGACCATGTTCACCACCACGTCTGCGAAATCGCTCTTACCCACGCTCTCATTCCACAAGAAGGAGACGCATGTTAGCAGCCCTGCTAGCCTTGGTGTTGGTGATAGGAAGTTTGTAGAGAATAAGACGCTCGTGGTGTTTGGGAATAAAGATTCGTTCTCGAATGCTGATAGGATGAGGAGGTGGACGCAGAACCTAGAGGGGGTGAAGGGGAGCAGGTTTAAAGCTGTGGAGGTGCATAATGGGGGGCATTTCTGGCATGAGATGGAGGACTTGGAGGTTTTGAAGAGTAGTGTTGAGCGGTATGCGAGGGAGTTGGGGTGATTTCATAGGAGGTATGGCGAGGGCCTCCCTGGGTAATATAGAGGCGTCTAGTCATAGAGGGCCAGGCTAGTATAGTACACTACTGTTAACATATCACCGAGAGTTACAAGGTTTACATGTAGAGTTTGTGCTTTACTGTGTGATTTGAAACGCCAGCAATGATGCCCGACTGCATTTTGAGTAACTCCCGATCCCTATAATACATGTACAAATCATAGTCCCCATCCTCAAGATCCGAATAGAACCTCTAGATTTTAACCCCCAAAGAGACCGACAAATCAGTCTCAATCTTCAATATCTATCTTAGCACTGCACCTGACGTCCCTCACTCATCAGTATACCTCGGGCCATCCTCATTACCACCATCCGCCCCCCATTCACCAGGAGTCGGAGCTCCCCATCCACCCGGCGTCGGCGCCGCCAATGCGCCAGGTGTAGGTGCATTCTCCGGCGCTCCGCCCCATCCACCGCCTCCCCATCCTGCAGGTGTTGGCGCACTGGCAGCGCCACTCGCACCTGGTGTAGGTGCACTGTACGCGCCTGGAGTTGGCGCATTCAAGCCACCCGGCGTCGGGGCCGTAACTTGCGCACCCGGAGTCGGGGCATCATAGGAGTTTGCGCCCCAAGAGCTCGTAGCGCTGGCTTCATTCGAAGGATAAGCTGGTGTCTTGGAACCCGAGCCCCAGGCATCACTGCCACCACCACCATAGGCAGGCGTCTTCGAACCAGCTGCGAAAGCGTCTGAGCCCGAGCCGAAACCTCCGTAAGCGGGTGTCTTCCCGCCAGCTTGCCATGCGGGGGTGCGGTTCCCGGCCCCATATGCGACGGTGCGCGAACCATCTTGCCATGCTGGAGTCCGTCCACCAGCGTCTGCAGCTGCCTTCCATGCTGGAGTTCGACCACCGCCGTTCGATGCCGCGGCTGTAAAATACGTTAATATAGGACCATGGATGGGAATGTACGAAATAAACTTACCACGACCCCATGCAGGGGTGCGGTCGCTGCCGCCGGCCCCACCGGGTGTACGACCACCATCCCAACCGTTTCCAGACGGAGTAGCACCCCCACGACCACCAAAGCCTCCTCTAGATCCGCCGCCGCCGCCGCGGTACCCACCACGTGCATTTGGATCAATCGTATTACCAGTCCTTGGATCCTTGAACGCAAGAGCATCTTTTGGTACGTTGACTGTTTTACCCTTGGTATGGAGTTCGACGCGTGCAGTCGTGTCTGTGGTCTCCTTGACAATACCCAAAAGTCCCTTGTATGGGCCCTTCTTGATAGTGACAGTTTGGCCAATTGATCTGTCTCTGCCAACAAATTTGGGCGGAGGCATGTCCATATTTCCACCTGCAGGGTTCAATTTCATAGCAGGATTCATAGACGAGAGATCAGGGCCTGCCGACGCTATGATACGGCCACCAGTTGCAGAGATAGTTGCGATATTGGTTGTGCGCACCACAAACACTCCGGCGTTCTCGTTCTGCTCAGCGCTGTGGAGGAAGAGGAACGATCTGTGAATGTGCATGATCTTTCCTTGCCTGCCACCCTCGCCAATCTCCTTGACAACATCGTCAGTGCGGACTTCAGAGCCGTTGCGATCAGTGGCAACGGCAAATTTTCGCCGTTCCAGTTTGTTCGCAATCTGTGACGGCATAACTGTTCTGGTCTGCTCGTTTTGATCAAGTACAGTGAGAGACTCTCTGTCAACCTTGATGATACAGGCAACTGTCGCTGGGTCGAGCTGAACAAGGTCCCAAAGCTCAAATTGTCCCAATGAACCAGCACCACCGGAATCGCTGGACTCTCTCAAGTCTTTGCTGAAAACGGTAATTTCATTGTTGCCTTGGTCAGTCAAGAGTGTAACTCGGTCCTGAACAATCTTGACGACCATTCCGACTTCATCACGGAAGCGACTTCCGCCAATAACCTTGACGTGATCTCCCTGCCTAAACCTCTTTCTTAGACCCTTGGTTGGAACCTCGATTGTTTGACCCTTGAGTGGTCCATCCGTTACAGCCATTGTAACGATATCCGCCTGAATTGCGATCGCCTTACCAAAAACGCCCTTCTGCTCGCCCTCGTAAACCTCAATGATGTCGCCAGGGAGGTAGGACGCATTTGCGGTACTAGCTTTCAAACTTGCTGCCAGGGCATTCAGGTCAAGATTTTCCGTGCCATCATCAGCGCCGGATGCGAATCGTGTGACCTCTTCCAGCGTTGGGTTGACGTCTTTAACCTGAATCTGCTGGATCTTAACGTCCTTCTCACAGTATCCATTATTATATTCGTCGCCCATATAGTTCCAGATTTTCGTCTGTGGGTTTCCGGTGAGGTATCTCGCATGTCGTTTCTTGGCTTCGACGTCGCTGAATAGCCTTGGTGGCGGCCTTGGACCGGCATTGGCACGCTTTCGTTTGCCTTGAGCGTCAAGACCAGGAGCATTCATGTCCTCGTGTAGGCCATAGTCGAGGCGTGGCACGAATCTGACCCTTACTTCCAAGCCGTTTTCAGTAACATCGACAACCTGCGCAAGGTCCCCCGAATACTTCACTGGGCGCTTCAGGCGCACATATGCACCGGGCTCCAACGGGGCAGTCTTTGAAACTCTCAACAGATCTGGCATCTCTTTGATTTCCACCAGTAGCATCTTCGTCCGGGGGTAGACATTCATGAGGCCATCGAGAGCAGCTTCAATCTCTGCTTGGCGCTGAGCTTCGACGTAAATGTATCCTTTGATGGGCGCCGTTGCGTTTGCGCGCTCAAAGGCAGATATAATAGAGAGTTCATCTTTCGTGCCGAATCGCTCCTCCAGGCGCTTCGTGATCGAAAAGACGACTTCGCGCTCCTTGCCCTCTTTACACTTTACGGCCCAGATGCTTGGGTCGTCGACGCTAGGAAGTAGCAGTCGCTTTGGAACGACCGCTGAATCCCCTCCCAGCTTTGCGCTCCTTGTCTTGGCGTAACGTTGTCGCAGAATCTCGGCCTGTTTCTCCGCGTCGAGACTGGATTCCATCTCTCGCCTCCTATCGAGCTCTCGATGGCGCCTGTCATCAGCATCGCCACCAGCAGGGAGGTCGAAGGCATCGTCCGGGTGTGTATCAGCGATGAAGTTGTCTTTGAGTTCGTTCAACTCGTCGTCATCGTCATCATTTTCGTCTTCGCTTTCGTCCACTTCGGCCTCTACATCGAGGAACTGGTTGCGCCGTTCCCTTCTGCGTTTTCTGCGGTGGCCCTTGGAGCGAATTAGTTCTGTAAGCATTGAAGGCATTGAGCCACATCGCGTCGCGACAGGTCGGCATAATGTCAGACAGAGCCATAACTTACTGTGACCTCTTCCTCTTCTTCATCTTCTTCTTCATCCTCATCCTCGTCGTCTTGTCCAGCGCCAGTGTCTTCATCGTTATTGTTCTCATCGCGTTCCGCCGGAGTTCGGCTCCGCGATTTCGACTTTCGCACTGGTGATGTCTCCTCCTCACTGTCGTCCTGCTGTCTGTTGCTCACCGAGCTTCCTCGATTCTTCGCTGGCGAACTATTATCGTTGTCTGCGCCTTCCTCGTCGGACAAATCAGCGGGCGCCGGGTTGAAATCGCCCTCATCCTCTGAATCGTCGAAGTGTTGGTCAAGGAAATTCGCCGTAGACATGATAGTGACTACACCCTGTAGGTATGAACAGAGGTATAATGCTCCCGTCTAGATCGATAGAAGTTGAGGTCAAAGGACCAAGAAAGTGAGGCCAAAGTGCTTGATCTACCCTTGTCTTGTTGCTTTGGTGTTGCCTCTGGCTCAATTCGCGCTAGCGACTCACGGCATCTACCGGTGTCTGGAGGCTAACCTAAAATGGATAGGTCGATCGGGTCAGGGAAATCAATGTTCAGCCTCGGCTTCAGCCTTTCCCCTCAAGTTGAACTGATCGAGGAGATGGCTATAACAAGTTACAAACGTGCTTGTTTTGAAGTAAAATGAAGGCACTTGTCGTGGATAAGTTTGTTGACGCAAGTATTACTCAAGTATACTCTGATGTTGTAAGCTGACCTCTTGATACAGAATTATAACGAGCTTAAAGTAAGTGAGTTAGAGCAGCATGATATCCCGTATGGGCATGCTCTGGTGCAGGTGAAAGCGGCCGGCCTCACCTTTGTTGACCTTTTATATGTAAGTAAACATTCCAATGGCTATGCTATACTCAAAGACTTCACGTCTCTTTTCACAATAATTCTATTATTATTGGAATTCCTAGCTCCACGACCCACCCATTCCGCTCCGAGCCAAGCAGCCCTCAACTCCGCCTCGGGATGCTTAACTGACCTCCACCAGGCCCGCGGAAAACATCAGAACAATAAATCCCTCCACACGCCCCCATTCACCCTAGGCAGCGAATTTTCTGGCATCATTCTGGCCACCAACCCTCCCGCCCTTCCCCTCTCATCATTCTCACCTGGTGCCCGCATCTATGGATCGCACCTCGGCGCCTTCGCAACGCACATCTACGTACCTCTCTCTTCATTTCGCATAATCCCCTCCTCGTGGTCTTTCCAAGATGCGGCAGGAATCAGCTCAACTGTACCTGTCTCATACGGCGCGCTGAAGAGGGCGGGCTTAAAAAGAGGGCAGTCTGTTCTCGTACATGCTGCGGCAGGGGGCCTGGGATTGATGGCTGTACAAGTTGCCAAAGCGCTAGGTTGCACTGTCGTTGCGACAGCGTCTACAGCTGCAAAACTTGCTGTAGCGAAGAAGTTCGGTGCTGATTATCTGGTGAACTACTCGGATGAGAAGTGGGAGAAACGGGTGTTGGATACAACCAATGGAGTGGGCGTGGATGTTGTATACGACCCGGTGGGCCTTGTTGACCAAAGTTTGAGGTGCCTGAAGCATGGCGGACGCATTCTGCTTATCGGATTCGCTGGAAGGGAGGGGAATATGGAAAAGATTGCTATGAATCGTGTGCTGCTGAAGCAGGCAGTGATTATCGGGTATAGATACGGGGAGACTCACCGACGTAACCCAGAAGAAACTAGAGCTATTTGGGAAACTCTAGATGCTATGATCGCAAGGGGCGACATTAAGCCAACCGTATTTGATGGAAACTTTAAGGGTCTGGAGAGCATCCCGCGCGCGATGCAAGAGATGGCTGACCGAAAGGTTTGGGGAAAGGCTGTGATAACCCTCGACGATGCCGATCAGGATGCCAATATTCGAAACAAGGTGAATATTCGGGCGAATATATAATTTATATGTACATACTGTCTTTCTATGACTTATTTCCGACTTTTAGCTTTTCCCCCCGTTGAACATGCATGTCGTGTTCTAATTATTACGTCCCGTCCCGCCGTCTAATCCACGTCGTCTGGGTTAGTCTCGCCGTATTCCTCTTTCTTATCGTCGACTTTTACCCCGTTCTTCGCAGCAGGCTTTGCCTCTTCTTCACTGCTACTGCTACTGGCGCTTTCCTCGGTACCATCCTCCCCAACAGTGACTTGCTTGCCCTTATTCAAGTCGACGCCCTCCTTGATCGTTCCATCCTCGTTGATATCTTCTTTGAGATACAACGAAAACACGACGACCAGATACACAACCCCAGTAACGCGATTCTTGAGCACATATCTGAGGCTATGTGAGCGTTTGATCGTTCTCTTTTGTCCACTGTAGCTAGGTTGGCCTTTCGTGATCGATACAATTTGGCGTATATGATTTTCGCCAACGTTTCAACAAAACAAAGGAAATAAAATGGGGATTATGAGAATGGAGAAACATACCGGAGTGGCTGCCCGTCCCAATAAGACATGATGGGAAGGTGGAAACCAGGGAGTTTGAGCGCGAACTTGTTGAAATCCAGATATGGATTCCCGAAGTCAACGAACACGGGCCGGCCAGCCTCGAACTCGAAGCCTTTTCGGTTGCCCTCCACGAGGAAATGCTTCTTCCTCGCCGCAGCGGTATCAGGTACGCCCTTCTCTTTCCGGTAAGCCAGCCCATCTGCTGCCCCGCCTTCTTCAACGAGAATGCCGATCTTATCGTCGAAGTTATCTCCGCCCTTCCCTGCTGGCTCGCTGTTCTTACTGCCCAGCCATAGCTTGTCAATGCTGCTCAGGAATTTTCCAAACAGCCATGGTTGGTCTGCATAGACATCCGCCTCCAGACCCGGATCAACAGCCCATTTGACAATTTTAAATGCTGACCCAAACGCGGGTGGCAATCTGTCTCTTATAGGATTGTCGAAATCGTTTCCAAACACCAGATCGTCGCCGGGGATTGCTTCGGTGGGGGTGAATGAGAAGGAAATCGAGTATTGGTGTTTGGTGTAATCTGGTATGGAGAAGTACGGGCTGTCTGCCGGGGAGGATCGCGGAAGACCCTTGTAATTCTGGGAGGAAGACAGGTTAGCTGAAAGTCTATGGCAGGTTCAGGCAGGGTATTGAGGAGAGGAAATGAGTTTGCGCACCTGGATACGGATGTTGAGCGACACGTCAGTGTGCTCGGATTTGATCGAGATAGGCTCCGGAGTGTTCACTGCGACAGTCTGGTGGGTATTGATATCATAGGATGTGCCCGCCGTGACACGGAGCGTGTACTTATTGTGTGCCATTGTATGTATTACCAGCGGTGAAAAATGTCAAGAACCGGTGCTCTGCCCCGCCTTTTGTATGTCTCTGGATCCCACGATAGTACAGAAGACAGCAACACAGCGATTGCAGCACTGAAATAGCCCAATTACTTCGAGTATAACCTGCACGACCGATTCCACAACAGATAATTACTCGCGAGTTGATGTTCAATTATAATGTGTTGAATTCTCCGGGTTTGATGCCGACCGGAATCGGGAGGGAATTTCGTGGGTTCGGTGCCCCACATCGGGAAGCGGAAGCGATGACGACGTTGATGTCAACTTTGGGTGGTCTGGCCCGCCTCGGCCTTGACAGGAATGTCATATGAGATCGTCCTTTTCGATTTTTTAGAAAAAAAAATCTCACCACTTATACTATATAATGAAGAGATTTATAAGTTAAATCCCTTATTTAATTCTTGGTTCTCTGCCTGGGGCTGCACAGCAGCCAGAGCTGTTCAGTCATAAATGAAATGAGAGGTTTAAATTTGCCCTATGGACGGAATATTTAGACTTTGCCGCTAAAAAGCAAGTCCTGTTAATCAGCCGCATCGATTTCAGGGTTTGGGATAATAAAATCGTCGAGCTTGACTCTTTCGTGGAAACTGATAAGGTCCAGTGATTTCCAGTAATGGGCAATTCTATCTGGGGATATCAAGATGAGCTGGCTCTCGAAATACCCAGCTGCGCACGTCAGATAAACCCCTGGAAATTATACCGGAGCTGATGGAAATAATAAATACTTACCGTTTATAAAATTTCTATTCGCAAGTTGCCCCTTGCTCTTGACGATTCTTGCGCCCTTGAACTGTTCTTCCTTTGCGATTCGCACCAAACCCTCTTCTCCAATGTCTTCAGCAATAAAAGTATATTCTCCGCGCGGGATATTTGGGTCTCCAGTGAGTTTTATTGCTTCCAACCGGCCCCTGTATATCTGTGCATCTCGTTTGCGGGCCAGATACTCCTCTTGGCTTTCACCGGACTTATTGACAATGGTGGACTCATCAAATGGCTCTTCATCATCCGGCTGATTCAGAAGAATGAATTCACAACCATGAGCAGAGCTAAAATCGTTAGCTGAGAGCATTAATAACAGAGAACAAAACTTACTAATCGCCCACCCAGATCCCTCGGAACGGTCGTGTATCTGTAGGAGTGTAGAGCGCCGGATCAAGAGTCGCGTATGTACTTATTTGCAGAGGCTCTCCTCGAAAGTTTGGAATCGTTTGCGTCCAGTGACGTATCCTGAAAGCCTCTTCATTTATTTCCTTGCGGTTTCGTGGCTTCTGTGCGCCCGTGAAAGTTTCGTTGAAGGTCATCATCTGCACAAAGGCATTAATACGACGGTGGCCAACCAAAAGATCACGGCTTAGGTTTATTACTCGGTTGTTGGTTGGAATTGCAGCAGGCGGCCACACAGACGAATTGGGGTGAGCTTCAGCGGGCCTGGCCAACATAAATGTCGCCTGAGCTATGGTGCCAGTTGCATTTCTGAGAGGCATAGGGATCTCAAAGTCGTAGCGATTGGAACCCATGCCCGATGAGGGACTAACATCGTCCTTTGAGCTCAGTGGCTCCAGCCTCAACAGTGGTATGTCCGTGTGGAGCCTCACGTTGGGTTTAAATGAAATAATAGTCACGTTTGGGTCGTGCTCCCAAGAGGACTCGATTGTCGCAGCCCGCTCTGCTACCAGCCGGTACCCATCGATGGTGCCGCGATATGGATTATAATAAGTGATCATGACCCGGCCAAAGAGATGTTGATCTCCAAACCATATTTTCATCTTCGGGACAAACCAGTGAGGATCGTGAGCACGATACAAACTGCGGTAGCTCGAACATGGTGATGGTGATTCCAAAGCACAGCCTGGAATGTTATCTTGAACAAGTGATCGCCAGAGACGGTCGTTAGTCCCTCGTATGTAGAGGTGGCGGCAAGAATAAACAACTGCATCTAGGTCCCCTGGGGACAAATACGATAGGACGGAATCAAGAAGCTCGGTTGGAAGGTTTAATAAGGACGATCCGCTTTGAGATAAAATGCTGTGTTCATCGTCGTCGTGCTCTAAAAGTGTGTCAGCAGCTAATCCGCATCTTCCAGAGATAAAAAGCCTCGCAGGTAGTGCAACTGCTCATCCCGTGACTTTTCATGCTTGAAAGATTTGCCTTGAATGACAGACCGCAGGGTCATATAAATTGGAACTTTTGTGCTCTACCTTGTGATATGTTCGACCTCTGGTCGAAGTGGATTTGGCTGGTTGGTTCGTGTGGGTTAGCGAACCCGCCTGATGAGCTATCCGTGCTGTCGACATCCATCGCTGCCGAATATGGAGACAAGCATAAATAGGATAGCCAGTCTATGTCTTATAAATTCAGTGTATCCTCTTGGGGAGAGGTATTAAGCAAAGTAAATCGTTTCGCTCGTCAATATAAAACAGTGGTGGCCTCGGTCTATCCGTGGCAGGGGAATCTTTAAAGTATTCGCTTTAAGTAATAAGAATCACGCGCTTGTCAAATTCGCTTACACCATAAGACGGCAGATAGGACGAATGAATGTGATAGTACTGCACGTCAAAAGTTGATGGCCAAGCCGTTTTATTTATGGTCCGAGATGGTTTCCTCGACTTGCGTGCTGGTTTGTAATTGCCAAAAGCGATTTAGCGGGCTGCCCCATTACCCACGCCCCACCTAGCAAGGATAAGTGGTCTGACAGGATGCTAGCATTGTTTAACTGAACTTCACCAAAAAGAATATTACACATATTATTTCTCTATGACTTTATCTCAGTTTATAGCAAGATTATAACCATCCAGCGATAACCTTACAAAATTATTTGCGTGTCGTCGCTTTGGGCGGCACCTTCAAATCGTCCAAATCGTCCAAAGGCACTTCCTCCATCTCCAAATCTTCTTCGATATTCTCACGGTCAACAGCCCACTCTCTCCTTGCTACTCTCTGTTCCAAACGAGTCTTCTTCCTCGTCTTAAGAAATAGAGTACAGTACAGGCTGATCATGAGTATAGTGAGGAAGGCGACTGCGACGAAGATGGCGCCCACCAGTGCTGGGTGCTGGAACAGTTAGCTGCAACTCATTTGTATCGGATAGCTTACTCACAAGTCCGTTAACTGGCTGACTTCTTTCCGGCATGTTGTATTTCTTGCTGTGATATGAGTATCGTTTTCTTTGGCGGCTATCTCGATCAGAATATGTGGCGGCGGTGTTGAGATCGGTGTCTGAGTGTTGCCGAACAGGTTTGATGAATGCAGTGCCTTTCTGCTGGCAAGAAAACATAGTATTTAAATGCACAGAGAATTGAATCTAAGTTGGATCTAAACTCGACGGTGCCTGGAGCTATGAATTAGTTCCATATCACCTATATGAAGCTATGGGCCCATTCTCAGTTTACTAGCGCAGGACCACTATCACCACCTCAGAGTATCGTCAGCCTTGTCCGGTGCTTACAAGATATCGAACCTCAGATAGTTAAATAATGGCTATAACGACGTAAATATATCCAGGCGGTCATCAAATAGCTACGATGAGGCAATCTCGCCCACGATGGGACTCTAAAACAGTTTCTGCCGACACTTATAGATTGGGGGTTAATGGGGCTAAGAAAAGAGGCAGTAGCTCCTGACTTTTCATGCTGCTAATCGTCCATTTAGAAATGAAGACGAACAGCCTATTATCTGTATGCTGGATCAAACCCTTCCTCTGACGATGCTTTTCAGTTCGATGCTGTGCGCAATGCGTGGAACACTGTGCGTAACGATCATGAACTTCTTGACGTGGCCGGGATCTCATAGCCTATAGCCTTTATTAACAGTATTCGGGTGTCTCATATTTATCACAACAAATTAATTCATGGACGATACTAATCATAGTTTCTTTAGTGACGTGGTCGAATTATTGAGAGTAGAGTACAGTACAATGCGGTTGGTAAATAAAAATTATTTGTTTTGGGCACTAACGGCTGTTATAATTTGCATACTGAATAAGAAAGCTGGATATATAAATGGCTGAAATGAACGGATTAAAAACAGTGGTATGCTCAGTGAATATGGCATTCCAAGTAAAAGCAATAGGCGTCATCCAACTCTTGTCATTACTGGCTGCATTTTAGCGCTGTTGGATTTCCAGGAAATGGTCGTCCACAGGAAACCAACGAGTTGCGTGCTGTCATATACTTCAGCCTGAATATAAACGAGCCACACAGCTGCAAGGCAAGAGCACATCTCAAAAGAGTCTCCCGTGACCTGCATGCTTTCGTGGGAGCCACTAAGCATCCTCGTTATACCAACATACCCGGAAGGCCTCATTATGGCATGTGCACGCAGGTATAGTTACACAGGCAAGTAAAAAATGCACAATAACGGCCAACCAGCAGCTGTTGGTTACATCGCCAAACACAAGGGTGCCGTATATAATTCGTGCACCACACCGCGACGGTGTCCAATACCTCAGAAAATCAAGCATTGCGACTGAGACCTAAGACAAGCTACAATGAACTCAACATACGGGGCAGGGGCGAGTCAAGGCGCCGAAACCCACTCGGGGATGAATAAAGATTGCCCAGAATGCGCGAAGTTAGCCAGGAAGCTTGATAAATGCAAAGGTAGCGCCGGAAATAGCGAGAGTGGAGGAGCTTCTGATAAAACACCGAGAGCGCGAAAAGAAGAGTGCAAGCATTTGCGGATGAGAGTCCGCAAGGATATCTAACGCCAACCTGTATGGAGTCTCTTTATTTAATCAATAAAATGTCCAGTTGGAGAGTGAGAGAGTGAGAAGCTGGCCGATAGAGAGAGAAAGGTGGTTGTGATCCGCAACGACTATGGAGCTAGCTTGGAATGCTCGACGGCGGCGCACTCAATTTCGCCTCTAGCTGCCAGCGGAGGCAGCTATCAGACAAATCAGGCTGGACAATTTAACAACGAATACTTCAGCGGGAAGAACTATGCAAAGTTCTTTGTTGTGATTCTGGAATTAACAATGAGCATCCTCATTTGCTGTGGGTGGTCGTCAGTGATGTGCGCAGCACATTGTTACCAGCGGCTTAATAAAACAAGTGATGTTTTGCAACCACGAGAGAAAATCATTATCTTTGTCGAATGGGCTTACAATGGAAGTGGATGGAGAAGATGGCAGCAGGGTAAAAGGTGGTTTATATTTGGTCCAGCTATTGGCTCGTAAAATAAGCCAACTTTGCAATATGTAAAGAATATGAAACCCATCTTCCTGGTTCGAGAGTATGTTAGTATTTCTTTTGATTATTTTTGTATGATAACTGGAAGTCTCTAGAGACGCTCCGATAAACCTGCCTTTATTACCAAATGATCAACATAACCATTCCAACGAGCAGCATTTCAGCACCATACCAACACTGCAATACCCATCCACAGAATTCTCTCATTACCTTACCACATACCTCACGATGTGCCTTGCCCAAAAAATACACCACCAGCCATGCAAGCATGAGTACCATCAGCCACTGGAGTACTGCCAACCCCACAGACAGAGGCTACAAAGCAACCCCCATGCCTTCGGATTTGGTTGCCCAAACCACAACACATTGGTCTTGGAAACTGTTGACTTTTGTAACAACTGTGTCGAGAAAATGAAGATCCCAGCAGGCCAGGCCCTTGTCGCATTTGGGGAAATGAAAATCGACAGAGCAGATGAGACAGGAGAAAGGACAAACGATGCAAAGGGGAAGGAGAGGGACAACGGGCCGCGTAAATATGCTGGCCATCTTGTCGTTCCCAAGTGGAAATCCAGGAAGGTAAATACATCCAACCTGACTTTGCTTGGACAGTCGATGCGCAAGTTTATAAGCTGTGGAGGGTGACTAATGTTTGCAGAGCCAGTCCAGGAGACGTCACAGATCTCGTTCAGCAGGACCATACGATAGATCCTGCCGCCCCAAGTCCAGTCGGAAGAAAATCCGCAGGAATTCTCTGTCTACCTTTGATTTTGCTAAACAGGTTGATGAGCTTCGGGCAGATGTATTTGTGCCACCGTAGGAAAACCCAGCATTTGTTTTTTGATAGGTACAGCCAACTCACAAGTTATACAGTTCTGATACAGGCGCCACAGAGACATAGCTCCCTGATGGGCACGAGCAGAACGTGGAGACTTTGAATGGAAAACTACAGTCAGTAATAAGCTCAGGTTCACCCCATACGATGTATGGTTGACAACACCCTTGTATCAAAATACAAGACGTGGCTGTCCACTTGACCATAATAACTTCTGAGTTTTCTAACGGACTTTCGTTCAGGTTACTCAACCGCTGAGTTGTGTGTTTTTGACCGCCTAATTATCCGATGGAAACGCCGGGCGGCGGCTGAACAGGATGCATTTGTCAGGTGGCACAGTCACTTGAATGGGAGGATATACAGATAGATGAGACCAGTTGCCTGCAAAGATGTAAATAGCCGTCTGCCGCCATTTTCGGGCAGTCGCAGCATTCGAAGCTCTGTGTGTATCAAGACGTTTCACAACAGCCACAGTTCAGAAAATATAACTTGACGTGTCCCTCCGGGAGATGTCCATCCTTGCTAGGCGAGCAGCAGAAATCGCACCCTCGGATTTGAACAGAGGAATACCTCTCGTATAGTACCACGAGCTCGCATATTAATATCTTTCAAAATTCCCTGATGATATCCAGATTCTTTAATGAATTCAGCATCGAACCCGGCGGCCGTAAGTGATGTCCAATCAAAGATCTCCTATTTCCCTGTTCTAGAAGCCTTACGAATCGAGTTTAGCCCATTCCACCTCCATAGTGCGACGCCAGTACGATCTCCGGCCCGCCGCTCGATCCCGCAATCGATATGTGTCTCAAAACCGAAGCTTATTACATGGAATGCAGTCACCGCTTCCCGCTGTCCTTCAGCCACTGCACCAAGATAATCGAGGAGCGCACGACAAAGGGCTCTTGGCCATTTTCGTTGATGAACGCGGATCCGTACAAGGAGTGCGACGATCATCGTTTGGAGAGGAAAAGCAGCGAGGGCTTATGCCCAACTTGCGATTGGGATCTGAAGGAGAAGGCGAAGCAGGTCGAGGAAGGCAGGGTTGGATGAGTGGGAGTTGGCCAGCTATGGCTCGAGCAAAGCTGTACTCATTGAGGCCTTGGAGTTTCTTTGCGCGGCGGAGTTTAACTGGTTGAAGTATCTCTGTTCGGTTGGTATTGGTCTGCAATCAATGGCAGGCGCTACGATCGAGTCGCTGAAGAAGGAAGGCTATCTGAAAGCAATTGCATTCGCCGCAAGTAGTTAATATACAAAGTTGGGGACATACCATTGCAGTCCCATCTGACGTCCAATCCACGTTGATGGCCCTAAACTCAAGATTCTTTCCTTTAATATTATGCCAAGTCCACACATACCCAGAGGGCAATGCCAGTCTACAGTTAAAAGAAGCCATTGCCTGACCCCATGAACAAAGTGTCCGCCAGAGAAGCACTCCGAGAGCAAGATAGCACCGAGGTTTGGACCTGCCAACCCAATGCCAACTTCTCTCGTTATAACCGGATCAATGCCACATCATCTCTCCATCCATCAAACCGCGTCTCATAATCGCCAGTCACACCAAACCGTGTCTCGAGGCGCCTGAATCCTATCAAGGGCCGCCTCGTCGGAACAACCGTCCCATCATCCAACGTAGTCTGTGTGACATAATACGATAACTCAGGGTCGAATATCCTGCCTATTATGGTAACGACGAGAACAAGGCAAGCAAATGTTAAAGTTGCGGGATGAGGGCCTCCTAATTTGACGAGCAGCACGACGAAGATTGCAAACAACACGACGATGAGTCCCCAATAATAACGCCGGGAAAATGGCCGTTTGTAGCTCGTCTGAGCCATCGCGCAGGACTGGCCTCCCTGTTAGCTACCTCATCTCGAGAACGAGCTGTGGATAGTACGAACAGCTATGCGCTGGCGAGTAAAGTATACTCTTCAGGCGTTAAACAGACGGGGGGAGGTATGCGCCTCAAGCTTTTTGGCGGGGCGCGCTTGGCACTTGGCTGCGGGGGCCGGATCGATCGCGATTGATTCCTCGATGTATCTCACTCTTAACCATTTCCAAGACGTGCTAACTTTCCTAGCGGCGACGTAGTCAAAATATTTGGATGGTATTTGAACGCGAAAATAAGCAAAGATGCGGCTAACATGGCACATTCCTGCGTAGGATTCTTCATGCCACGAAAGGCAATGAGCTACGAAGTAAGCGCGTGCTATTTTAAGAACAAACGCCGCACTTTTGCGGACAACGTCGGGAAGGCAACTGCATATGATAGCACAATTGAACACGGTATTAAAGGTATGTTGATGACAATTTATCTATCTCAATCTACTTCTCTACCTTTTGCGTTTCTTCCCGCGCTTGTTGGAAGTGCTAGATTTCCGGCCAAAAAGCCATGTAGTAATCGAGTTAAGTCTCCTTGGGCTGCCTCACAAAATGCCTGGGATCGTTTGCCAATTTTCAATATCTTTTATCCTTTGTAGTATGCCCTCATTTCCACGTCGCCTTGGTAGTGGCATACATTCTAAAGCTTGCCTTGCTTGGGGCCGCTTGAGAATGGATACAGTGCGCTTTTCTATTAGATTTACTTTAAGATTATTAGAATTCCCTATATTATATGCTGCAATATAGTACTCCTTGAAGTGCACTTGCTCGCAATATCAATGAATAATACTGGTTATTCATTCCTGCCAACTCTCACAATAAAAAGGCGAAGCCATTCCCTGTTCTTAGACATCTACTATAGTATGTATTGATGTTTAGTCTATTGCTACTTCCTCTAGCGACAAAGGCTATGTTCGTGTGAACTGCAACTCGCAGAGTCCCGTGCCGCCCATGCGTATAACTAAACTCTATTCCCGTTCCTTCTCTACCTGTATTTCCTCCCCTCATAACTCCGCGTGATAACCTCATCCGTAGTCAAGTCGAGTGAAGCTCTGTCCCACAAAGCAAAGAAGAACCAAACAGGCAGCCAGACGTTCCTCAAACCACAACATTACTCTTTGTCACCCACATCACATCTATCATCTTGCGCTACTTACGATGTGCAAAAAAGTCAAACTCCACTTCTGGAAGTGCGGACACCGAATCCAAAAAGGCATCAAAGTATGCAGCCCCTGGGCCGAGCGCTCGCAGATCCTCGACAGCAATGGGAAATGTCCGAATGACTGTGTCTCGGTAGAGAGGTGCGATGAGAAGTGTTGGGACTGCGCGATGGGCGAGATTGAAGAGCCGACACTTTCTGGACTTTCTGACAAGCCGGATTCTCATCTTGACAGGGGCGAGACAATGGGAGGAGGTCACCAGGAAGGTTGAACGGGCGGGGGCCACAGATTCAAGTATCAAGGTAGGTGCTAGTTCTCATTGTAATACAGGCAAAGTGCCGTTGCTGACAGCACCAATGGATGTAGCCTGGCATTGCGTATAGGAGGCAAAGAGACTGCTGTTTTCTCCATGGGCTGAGAGCTTGATCTGAGGGAAGACAGAACGTACAAAGTCTACAACAAAGATTGATATTGCTACGAGAGAACTCGCTCAGTTTGTTTTGTGGGGAGGGGCGGCGTTTCGGTGGAGGCACAAAACTTATAATTGATAAATGTGGCTTTAGTCATTCAATGGCTTTACCTTAAACATTAACAACATTATGCCTGGCCTGGGATTTTATGTATTCGTATGCGTGACTGTTCTTTTCGGGTAACTAGGGAGAAAAAAGTATAAATACCTGGAGTCTCATTTAAATAGACTACACATACTCTCGCTGTGAATTGGACGCCTTCGGGAGACGATCATAAAGAGCGTTTACAGAAAGAAGATCAAAGGGAAAAGACTGCAGCAGCCTCTTTTTTAAAAGTACTTCAGGTAACAATTCTATGTCTAAAATAATCATAAATGAGTTGAGACTTCTTATAGTTCTCGCATTTGTCACACATCTCCAATATAAATTTATAAATTGTAGTAAAATGGGTAAATTAAAGATCTGGTAAGAAACTCAAAAGTAGAACACCAAAATTTAAACAGCAAGCCGAAACTGCAACTACATACCTTACAAATAAATATATTACTTAAATGATGTTGTTCAAAGCAACTGCGACCATGGGGCTGATCGTCTTCAACAGATGTCAACTTAAAGTAGCGGGGGCACGGGCCATTACCGAAACGCTATGCCAAGAAAAGCGATCATCGCTGCACAACTTCAAGCTGCCGGAAATCTCAAGATCCTCACCAAACGATCCAATTCTACCCTAGCTAACACCCTTACAAACCGCAAACATGGGCTGGTTCTGGGGCGCCACCGCAGACGACAAGAAGTCCTCCGACGATCCCCTCCGCGACCTCGACCCCAGTCTCCAAGCATTCCTAAAAAAAGAGTCCCCCGTCCAATATTCGCCCTCCACGCCCGCTCCAACAGAACCCCAACCCACACAACCCACCGAAAAGACCTCCTCCGAACCCCCGGCCGACTCCGCCGCCCCTCCCACCCTCTTCAAAGACAACCGCTACGCGCACCTCTGGAAAACCTACACCCCCCAATCCACCGTCGAAGCAGCATCCAAGTCCGACGCCGAGAAGATCGCCGACGTTCTCGAGGGCTACAAGTACCGCAAGGCCGAGATCGGGCGCGCAGCGCTCGAGAACTGCGCGCTGGAACAATGGGAGGTGAACGAGTGCTTCTCGAACGGCGGGGTCAAGGCGCGGCTCACGATGTGTCGTACGGAGAATAAGAGTCTGGAGCGCTGCGTGGAGATGCAGCAGAAGTTTTTGAAGGCGCTGGGATACTTGAGCACGTTTGATAGGGCGAAGGATGTTGATGAGAGGATCCAGATGCATGCTGATACGCTGTATCACCGCATGTTGGCGCAGGAGAAGGCCGTCGAGGAGGCACAGAAGGAGGGGAAGGAGATGCCGAAGTTCGAACCGCTTCTAGGGAAAGGTGGAAGTTCTGTTACTGCGCCTGCTGCAGAGGGTACGCCAATTACGAAGAAGGAAGATGTGCCGGAGATACCGAAGACGAGCCCGCTTGCGAAGCTACCTCTCGATATCCAGTCACAGATCAAGGAGAAGCTGGAAGGCCTGACGGGGATTGAGCGCGAGCTGCAGGAGAAGGCGTTGGCGGCGGAAGTGTCGGCAGGGCAGGAGGTGAAGGCGAACCTGAAGGATATTTATAAGGAGTCTAATGCAGAGAGGCAGAAGCGCGTGGAGGAGGGGAATGAGACGATTATAGATCGGGTGTCTTCGATCTTTGGAGGTCGGAAGTAGGAAGTGGATTGTTGTATGATAGGGTGTGGATGGCCTGTATGATCGGGATGAGATGTGGTGTACGAAAGGAGGAGTTGGATCTGAGCGTTGCTATTTATGTGTACAAATTAGGAAAATATACTTGCCAACATGCATTCTTCTCGTGCCTCAATCTCGGCATCCGGTGTCATAGCTCTGAGCATCCTGCACTCACTATGTAGACTCACGCTCATTCATTGCCAAACGCAGCTTCAAGAAAGCACAGATCTCGAATAAACAATGATACAGACAATGCTCTATTAAACAATAGCCTGTCACCACTCATAACCACGCTTGACCACCCACCCGTTGCATCCTTTTGCAATTCTAAATTCCATCATCTTCCCACTAAAGCAAAGCCTTAATAGTTACTCCTCCCTCCCACGCATCCCCACCCTCCAACTTTGTCCACCCGGCCACCTGTCCCGCCTCCACACACAGCATCTGCTTCCACCCATCCTTGGGCGCGAAGTCCTTAATTCCCTTGGCCTTCTCCTCCCACGGGTTCCAGACAACCACATTCTCGAAGTTCTCACGCACGACCTCAAAGGCTGGGGTGCCGTTCGAGGAAACCGTTAGCGTAGTCGAGACGGAGGCAGGGGTGTACACGCGGTCAGTCTCGCCGGTGATAGAGAGCGTAGCCGGGGAGCTTGGGGCAGTCGCAGCGGATGCAGTGACCTTGTCGAAGTACGGCGCGCCTGCCAACCCCTCAACCGTCGTCGTCGAGATATCCTGCATACATTAGCTTTCACCCCACCAAATGAATAAGAAGAATAGACCAACCTTAACCCTCAAATAAGTATGCATCAGCACTTGGAAGTCCCACGCCTCCCCCCCATCATTCCGCACCAGCATACTCGTCCTCAACGACCCCCTCGACAGCGCAACTGAGTAAATCAGTCCAAACTCCCCCTTCCACGCCGCCCTCGCCTCGGCACTCAAGTTCTCAGGCCCAAGCCCGAAATCGAGCTTCACGCCGCCGTCGCCCCCCTTGCCGTCTGATTCGGTAGTCGACTTGCCGAGGAACTCCCAGCGCGAAGTGCGCGCGAAGCCGTGTTGGGGGAGCGCGTCGGTGGCGGGGTGGTCGGTGGATTTGCCGAATACCTGGAGAGGAGGTGTTAGCATATCTCTAGTACTGCATGATTGATCGAATGTTGGGCCTGGGTGCTTGCAGATGGTCACTGGCACAGGCACTTGGACTAGGACTTGGGGGGTATACGCACTGGGAACACCAACGGCACTCCTCCCCTTACTGCCGATCCGCCGTTCAAGTCTGCGCCCTCGCTAACCCAGAGCTTCTCCCCTCCCTTATCCTTCCAGCTCACGACCGTTGCGCCGTACAGAAGCACCTCGATGCTCTCACCTGTCGGCAGTGTTGCAGTGACACGGCCGTTATCGTGGGTGATAGTTGCGCTGGCTTGGGGCTGCGCGGGGGTCGATGAGAGAGAGAGGTTGTTGGGCTTGGGGCGTGTGGAGGACATGATTGCTGTTGCTGTGGTGGGTTGCGTTGGAGATGTGTTGGATGAGGGGTTGATTTGGGTCGACTGAGTCGCGTTGTGTCGTCTAAACAGCGATTTCTAATCCTATCTGTCTACTACCACGCTGAAATGAGATGTATGTAGTATAAGCAAGTTAAGCAAGTATTTTAATCGTCGTCGTCGTCGGGGACGTTGGATATGTTGGGGTGATGGATGGCAATGGTGTTGTTATAGCGGGGCAAGCCAAACCCAAGCCGCTGAGCGATGATGACAGAGGAATTGAGGGGAGCTGAGCTGACGCGAAACATGCGGGGTCTTCGTTTTACCCACCGCGGCATCCACCATCCAACATCATCCACAACCATCCACTGACACCACAGCCGCCACCCACAGCCAACCATCCGTGCATACTCTGAAACGGGAAACATGGAACGTCAATGGAAGAGCACGGCGTGGCGT
The DNA here is from genome assembly GCA_000750815.1 of Pseudogymnoascus sp. VKM F-4516 (FW-969). Classification (NCBI taxonomy): domain Eukaryota; kingdom Fungi; phylum Ascomycota; class Leotiomycetes; order Thelebolales; family Thelebolaceae; genus Pseudogymnoascus; species Pseudogymnoascus sp. VKM F-4516 (FW-969). The sequence continues at coordinate 8,684 of JPJZ01001013.1, read as the reverse complement.
TTGATCTGCTGTGCGGTGTCGCAGTGATGGGATTGGTGTCATGCCTTTATGATGCTGGAACTTGTAGTCATGATGTGGTATATAGTGAAATCCCGATATGAGTATGCTTGTGAGACCAGGATGCGGATCCTCATTCCTAACTATCCTGGTATAAAAGATTCCTGTAAATATAGAATCCAAGTGGACGGGACGGGGCTGAGATTCAAGTCCGGGTATTGTTGCTACCTACAGGATCATTAATCATCATCAAAGTTTCACTGTAAATAGCAAAAACACTGGAATACAAAAATAGTCATCATAAGTCCTGTACAATTCGAGATAAGGCCCATCTCCATTCCCACATATCCTATTATACCACCGTACTCCAAACAAAAAGACGCCCCTACAGTTTCCCCCCCTACCGAAAACAAACCCCCCTTTTCATCCGCGCTATGCTCGCTATGCTTATGTACTGTACTGTATCCATGGGTATGCCCTCCCCCACCCCGTTCCGAACCGAACGATTTTTATATCTCCCCCAATTTTCTTCGTGGATACACGGCTTCACTCCTACGCAGCACTCCCCCTCCCCCTCCTCTCCGCTGCGTAAAGCTCCGCTTTGAAATCCCACACCATCTCCTCCATCTGCATCGCCTCCCCTCTTGAGACCGTCCCGTTCTTCAGCCCCTCCATTAGCTCTTTAAACATCGCCACTGCCGTGGCGCCAGTGAATTCCTTCTTCACCTCGGCAGTAGCCTCGGCAGCAGGGGTAGATTCCACAGCGACTTCAGCCTCCGCGGAAGCATCCTCAACTGCCTCAGGGACACCAGCAGGCTCAGACGACGACCTTGCTTCCGCCATGCCATCCCAGATCTGCGCCTCAGCCTCCTCATCAGAAGCCACCCCCTCTCTTTGTGCCTCTTGAACACCCTCCTCACCACCCTGCATACTAACATCCTCATCTTCATCCCCCTTCTCCTCTCCCTCAAACTTCACAAACGAGTCCTCTACTACCTCCCCAGATGCAGTAGCAAGATCTAGGTCCAGATCCACCGACTTCCTCGACACCCTCCTCTGCATCTCAGCCTCCTCATCTCCATCCGCAGCGCGGCTCCTCCTCCTTCGCCCGAGATCACTCTCCTCCCACTTCGCCGTGGAAGTCCTCTCGCGGCGAGAACGACGGCTGCGGGGTGTGGTATCGACTACAACCTCATCCGCATCTTCAGTAGCTGGTCCAGTAGCAAGCTGGCTATACTCAACCTCCGCCCCCGCGCTATCGACGCGCTGTCTCTTCGCGCTCTTTGATGGCGACGGAGCTTCCTCATCATGGGGTGACTTCCTCCGCCTCGTCTCCCTGACCGCCATAGGCGTCTCAGGGATCGTACTCGCTATCTCGCGCTTCCTAGCATGTGATCTCGTACGCGCGGGTATGCTCCCCTCCTTCTCCTCCTCCACCTCAGGGACCGGCGTCCCCTCAGCAACGCGCGTCTGTTTATCAGAGCTACGCATCGACCGCATCGACCGCGGCGCAGTGGCAGGTGTAGACTCCTGCTCTGCAGCAGCAGCAGCGCGACGACGCTTCCGCGTTTTTCTAGTCTCAGGCTCTGGCACGGGCGAGGGCTGAGAGGATACGGCGTAGGGGCTTCGATCAAAGCCTGCAGCGGCGTTGAGGCGGAAAAGGTTGCGTTTGGCGGCTGCAGTTCCCTTTGGTTCCTCTGCGGGAGTCTCGTTTTGTTCAGTTGGCAGCTGCGCGTTCTCGTCCACGACAGAAGCAGAAGCGCTTGTTGCGCGGCTCGTCTCGCTATTCGAGCCTCTCCGGTTACGGCGACGCCTCTTGCGCCGACTGCTCCCCTGTGCGCTGGGCTGGTCGGCATGCGCTTGAAGCTGGGGTGAGGACTGCGCGTCTACGAAGACTTCGTCGGTTGTGACGTCGTCGCGCTCGCGGATGGTGTCGAGATTCGATAGCGCGTCCGAGAAGGTCGATTCTTGCATTGGCTCGTCAACTTGCTCTGGCGCTTCCACGTTGTGCGGGAGGGGAAGCGCATGCATCATGATTGACGAGCTATCACTTCCCCCATCCTCTTCAACAACGTCGGCGTGCACGACCTCCGGAAGCCCAAGGGCGTGCTGCTCGAGCAGCAACGAGTTAATCGACCCAAACGACGTCACATTCCAGAACTCGTCACTTGCCGATGGCCCAGCCTCAACGTCCGCCTTCGGGGGCGAAGATGGCACATCTCCCTCCTCCTCCTTCCCAAGCACCCCCTCACTCGCCTCCCGTCTCGGCGTAGGTGACGAAGTAATGAAATCATCCTCCCTCTCACCCACCCTCCCCACCAACGGCGTTCCAACCCTGCTCTCCGCAGTCGACAGTGGCAAATCGGAGCTCAAGGCTAACTTCTCCCCTGAACGCCTCGTCTTCATCCTAGGGCTCTTTCGGAGATCGGGAAACATCGCCGCGGCCTCCTCCTGCTGCCTCTCCTTGACCTCGCGCTGGTGGTCGGTCAGGAGCTGCGAGTCGTCGGGTGTAGGCGAGGATTCGACGGCGGCGAACTGGATTTGCGAGTCGTCATGTCGGAGACGCGGGGTGGTGTCCCTCTTCCCCTTTCCGCGCTTCGAGGAGCGGGTCTCGGTAGAGAGACGTTTCTTCGCTGCTGATTTGGAAAGCTCAATGGCGGTGGGGTGGGGAGACTTGCTCTTCCGATGGGAAGGGAGGGGTGAGGATTCGAGGTAGGGTGTTACGCCCCGGCTGGAGAGGCGGAAGCTGGGCTGTTGGCTATCTGAATCGGATTCGATGAATTGTGGCCCACTAGGAGTGGCTGCCTCGTCGTATGCAGTAGGGAAATTTGGTAGTTTGAGATCGGCGACTGGTCGAAGACGAGCAAGTGCCTTCGCAAGCTCGGGGGGGTATGAGAGTGTAGATTGGGTGCCAAAGGACGTGTTCCAGAGAGTGATGGCGGAGTTGGCGATGGGCTTGCGCTTGGTCTTTAGTCCCGCGCATAGAACTGCCTCCAGCTTGGAAAGCGCAGTAGTGCTGTCTACCCCTGGAATCGCATTCGAAGCCTGCGAGCGAATGGCCTCCCAGAGAGTAGCAACAGCTCTAGCAGTCGTAGTCCGTGATTTCACAACCGTATTTGCATCCTCTATCCAACACGCCACTCCAGATCCAATTACCGCGAACAAATCCAGTGAATGCGCGCTAGGACATCTCTCTATCAAAACAGTAGTACCTTCCAGCAACGAATCCGCACCAATCGGATCTTCTTCATAGCTCTTTTCCAGATACATATTGACCGTGCCGTAGAGATACTTATAAGGATCCGTAGTAGCAGGCTTAGGACTATTCGTCGACGCGCCCCACAACCTGCGTCGCGCTGCCTCAAGCGACTGCGCGTCAACGGGGTAACAAGCATCGCCTACCAACACAGCGCACATCCCCGAAAGAGCGCGAATTTCCGTCCGTCCTAGTTGATCACCTAAACACCTTGCCAGCGGATCAACAAGACACAAAGCATGTCCGCCATCGCCGACCTCAGCCCTAATATAGCGCGACGCAGCATGGAACAGCGTCTCTAGATGAGGAATCCCCTCCGACACGACCGACGTAAGTCCGTACTCGAGGACGCGGACAATACCCCGCAACACATCGCCTTCTTGCTGCTTATTCGCGCTAGAGCTGGGAGTATGGCTGTGCCCATCGTCGGTCTCTCCAATGGCCTGGGCAAGCATGTCCGCGAGGACGCACCACACCTCCTCGGATGGGGAGATGTCTGTGTCGCGGACTGCTTCGGGGAGGCACTGCACGAGGTCCTGGCAGAATTCGAAGCGTGAGGTGCGCGTGGTTCGGGCTTCGTAGAAGGGGTTGAGGATGGCGCGGACGGCGGCTTTGTAGGTTGTACTGCATTGGAGGTCTGATGCTGCTTCGACGAGGAGGACGATGAGGTATTGGATTGGTGATTTGATGGTTTTTGGGAGGCGGTGAGAGGAAGGTGTGGCGACGGCCATGAAGGCGTTTTGATCAGTGACCGAGAGCTTCTTCTCCGTAAACGGCAATATCCCCAAAACACTCACGCTCTCCGTGATGAGGTAGACCATGCCGTCGAGGTAAGATGCCGAATCAGTAGCCTCGCTCAGCTTATTCGACCCCTTCTGCCAGAATCGTCGCAGCATAGTAAAGATCCGAGCTACGCATTCCATCGTCTCATTCGAGACCTTGATCTCCTTCGCCCCCGCAGCGGCAACAGTCATCAAGAAGCTCCTCCACAACTCCGTGGCCGGGCTCTCCGACTTCCCGAGCTCAGCGAAGCGCTGCTCCAGGAGGCTCTCCATAACATCTAGGACACGCACGCAGTTCTTGCGCACCCATTTCGAGTCGAGGGATGGGAGCTCGTTGGGCTTCACCAGCTCGGCGGCCATGGCGCAGTCTTGTTTCCATGGCGTGGCAGATGATTGGGTGGAAGGCTCGAGTAGTGATCGTAAGATTTCAATGGCCTGCTCGACACCATCCAAGCCAGGCACTACGCCCTGCTCTGCGGTGGTGGTTGATAACTTCCCAATCAGCGGGACGACGTACGAGTCCCAGTATAAGCTGAGCTGCACATGTGACGCGCTGGGATTCAAAGTATAATACAGCAAGTTGCAGATGCTGCTGATAGTAACCTGGAACATCTCCTTGCCCTGCTTGCTACTATTCTTGCGGTTGAGCTGTCCGATAAATGGTTGGTGCAGCATCTTGATGAAGCGGGGGTTGGTCTTTTCGTCCGGCCGGATGGCAAAGACGAGTCTATTCCAGGCGAAATTGGCCTCGCGCTTGACCTCTGGGTCGCCGCTGTTAAAGCATTTCTGGAGCGTCTGGAACCACGGGGTCATGAATTCCCAGTGCTCCAACTGTGACGGGCGTGAGCGGAGGAATAGGGTGACCACACTCCAGATTTGAGGCACGGATGCCACATCCTGCTTGGCCTGGATGGTGGAGTTGAGACGGCCAGCGTAGTAGTTTCCGTACTTCCCCCCCTTTTCGTGTGGTGCCTGGAACAGCTCCACCACAGCACGAGATACTTTAAGTTGTGTCCCAAACTGCAGTGCAGCTTCAAATCCGAATGCTATGACAGGGCTGCGGACTTCTTTGACGCTGACGAGCATATCCTCAAACATATCCTTCAGCCAGTCATTATTCGCAACGAGTGACGGCTTCGACTGCTTCAGCAGCTTCCTGTATATCCCCAGCCGCCCAAGCACAATGCTCTTCCCCCTAACGTGCTCGGCGATTTCGTGTGTAGCTTTGAGCACCCGCGCCGCTCGTTCGGGCGTCATGATCTTTGGAGAGAAATTCTGCTGTCCAACCACAAACATGAGGTGCTTCGCGACATCCTTTGATACCTGCGGATCCTCGAACGTGGCAATGGCGTGCTCCAGGACAAAGACGGAGAAGTCGAAGGGGAGGGGTTCGGTCTTCCAAAAGAGGCTTGCGAGCAGTATAAGAGCGTTATTTATCAGAACAGTGTCGGGCGCGCCGGACGCGAGTTGGGCAGTCATATCCCTCTGTATAAACTGAGCCAACAGCCCCATCTTATCCCTCAACGACTTCGGATCCGGGATATTCTCCGTAGCCTTCAGCACGCTAGAAAGCGACATATAAGCATCCACCCTACTCATCCTATCCGCCCCCGCCAACTGCTTCGCAACCGACTCCAACATATCCGCAAACGCCGCGTTCGTCAACGGCTCAGCAGACTTATCAAACCCCGCTGTCCGATTCACGGGTATGGCGCCATTATACGGTTTCAATATCGACTTTGGCGGCTTCTGATCGCTCGACGGAGGCAGCGAGCGCAGAATCTGGTTCGAGAGGCGCGTACTCTGGCCCAGTACATCGATCGGGGACCCCGTCTCGTCGTCGTCGTGGGCGTCCGCTATAATGGACCAGCCGACCTTCTTATGTGAACGATCCGACGGCGTTTCCACGGTTGTGGACTCGGCTGAAGACTTGGGCGAGGCGTTGGGGGGCGTCTTGGTCCCGAGGCCCATGGACAGGATGCGGCGGAGCAGTCGAGGGCGTGGTTCTGGCGGCTGCTGTGAGGATTCGCGAGGGGGCGTAGGAGGGCGTGTGGGAAGGGCCTCTAGACTCCGTTTGCCGCCGGCTTGCAGCACCATGGCTGATAGCTGCTGGGCCGTTTTGCGTGGTGGCCGTGATTCATGGATGGTTAGGAGGCCATGGGGTGGGAGGTTCGTGTGCGTCTAAAGTTGGAGATTTCGTGGGGTTTATCGTGGGTTATGGCAAGTGTATTTCGTTGTGATTTAAAACTTTTTTTGTCCCCTTGTTTGCAGAGGAGGTTGAGGGTTTTCGTGATGCCTGTCAATTTACGACCGTGCTGTACGTTACTTTTTGGCGACGCGTCCTGCGCGTCGCCAAAGGGGAACCACTTTATGCGTGCAAGGCAACTTTTGTATGGAGCTTCCCCCCAGCCTCGTCAATCACAGTCCGTCATCACGTGTGGGATGATGGAAGTGTCAAAATCCAAGATGTGATATTAGAAGTGCGAAATTATAACTCTGAATTCTTCCTGTGATCGACTTTATTCCCACCGACTCAGAAACATGTATATACGCTGGTAACCTCATCGACCACTGTCGGCCATCACGTGTGGGATGGATGGATGAAAGTGTCAAAATCCATGATGTGATACTAGAAGCGCAAAATTATAACTGTGTATGCTTCCTGTGATCGGTGTTATTCCTACTGACGCAGATGCAGATATAAATGCTGCTAACCACCGAGTATTTGTCCGCTACTAACGCTTTCCGCCTTCGCATGCCACCACTTCACTTTTCACCAACGATCTTCACCAACAGCCCAACACCCTTTCCATCTCCGCGCGTCTTTTCCTTCAGGCTCATCGGCCGTTGGTCGTTGGTCCTGTACCTTAAATCCTCGCTGTTGGATCTAACAAATCCATCCACACACCCATATCTAGCCTACACAACCCACCGGTACCACTTCCCATCACGTGCCCCCCCGCCACGGCATTGGATGGCTAAATGCGGGCAAATCACACACTACCAACCGCCCATCTCTTCCACCTTCCCTCTTCCCTCGCCCCTCGCTCCCCCCCACACCGCAAAGCGGAGCCGATGGCAGTACGGGCCTCGCATCGAGCGACGCGCATACAGCCATCGGGTAGTACAGAACAGTACCTAGCCCCAGAGGCGGATAGGTGAGACACTGCCCTGCGTCCAACGTGTTGCCCTTGTCTTTTGTGGCGTGAGCGGACTATGCAGGGACGGGCTGGGCGGGGGAGAAGGGCAGGGGGGTGGTGTGATGGGGGCGATGGGCTTTCATGTGGGAGGCTAGGTGCACAGGGGTGGTGGTGTGTGGATAGTAGGGCAGAGGGAGTGTGAGCTCAGGATGGGTTGGGTTGTGTTGGAGTGTACGGTATCTGTTGTTGGAGCCGGGGTGCGGGAGGGGAGAAGACGGGATAGCGATGGGAGCCGAGGCATTTCGAGGGCCGGCCGGGGGTTGAGGCAAGGGTTAAGTCGAGGATTAAGGCAAGGGGCGAGAATAATTATCATCTCGAAAGTAAGTTGCATAATTATTCTAGTTAACCGGGGAGAGCCGTGTGCGATATTGCAGTACAGTGTATGATGACAGTAATTCTCACTTTATTAACCTGATCCAGACCCCATAGTAAAGTACGACTAATTCAAACCATCGGCGCTTGCTCGCGAACGAATACAATGCAGGCTATGAAAAAAGTCATGACAGCGTGAGAAAGCAGGCAGGCTATGAAAGGTGTCATATCATGATCGCAAAAAAGAATGTTACCAGACCCCGAGCCCGAGCTGACCTGCGTCATATATCCCATCCGTCTCCTAGCACCCTGAAATGCAGATAACAAAAGAGACGAGTCCTTCCTTCCCATTCTCCCTCAAAACAAATAGAAGAAAAAAAATGTCAACCCAGACATGTATTCTCCGTCCCTTCCGTCTCCTTTGCAGTCTGGTCCGTCTAACCACCTCCTCCCCTCCCTCTTCCCTCTCCTCCACACAGATTGGATTTTTATCCACCTCAAGTAACAAACTTCATCATCGCCCTAACAGCCCTCGGATTCGGGCCTGCCCACCAAAAAGTCAGCGCAGGCCCTTTCCCAAAAAAACAGAAGAAAGGCACCACCTCACAGCACCGCCGCCTCCCACACAGCACAGGCTCAACGATACCGCTTCGGCACAACAAGACTCATCCTACCTTTCCTATCCCTCCTCACCGCCGCCACCGGCTCCACCACCTCATCATCCCCCTCATACAGGACCACCTCCCCGCGCTCATCGCGCCTATAATCCGCATCCCTGATCCGCTCAACACGCACAATCGTCCCGTCATAGTCGTGACGGTGGTGATGGCGGTGCGTGCCCGGGAAGGCAGGGATGGGCGCGAGAGCGAGGCTAGGCTCGATGTACTCTTCGTGTCGCGGCGTGGGACCCATGCTGCGGCTGCGATAATGCCTGTGCCTGTCTGAGCCGTAGCGCTCTTCGTAGATGGCCGTCTTGGTGGTGACGAGTTCGGTGGAGGGAGAGGCGCGCGAGCGCGGCGGGTCGACTTGGATGATTTCGGGGGCTTGGGAGTAGTCGATTGGTGCGGGCGCGGGGGGGGTCGGGACGTGGACTATTTGTTGGTGGTGGTGGTGGTGGACTGGAGGGGGGGAGTAGAT